>NNCF01134474.1:84024-107645 GCA_002313205.1 Laupala kohalensis
TATATATATATATATATATATATATATATGTATGAATAAAAGAAATTGATCCGAACACTAAACGTGCCACGATCACTATAACACATTACATTGGTAGCACAGTAGATAACACTCAAAATAATCTGAAATACACAAACGCATAGTTCAAAGGATACCAAGTCAACATCAACGGATACCATCTCCCTACAAAAGAATAAGTCGAACCTAGACTTCGAAAGGGACGGGATCAACAAGGAATGGAGAACTAACTGTACTGATAAACGCAACACTATGTCCAGGAGACGGGAGAGGTGTGACCGAAAAATATCCATGACATCCCTCCCAAGATACAAGGAGTAACTTGCCATCGCATTTCACTCCTTTTTTGGTTTACTGATGGCTCACAAGACGTGGGAGCGGAAGGGAAAATGGTCAACTGCCTACAAGGAGACGAAGACTATCTTCTTCGTATTCATAATGCAACTGTTACTTAAGATAAGAGAGAAGAGGAGATGAGAACGAAAGATATTCATGATTCCTAACTAAACAATTATTTTAGGAATATTACCTTTCTCTGTTTTACATCTATTCGCTCCATTTGGCGATTACCAACTGATAGACCGTGTAGCCCTTTTTTCCCTACACGACATCAATACAATTCACTCACAACGTGTGTAAAAACAAATATTTGTAATCACAATGACCTGGAATTTCATGGGAAAATGAAGGACGGAAAGGAAACTGCCTGACTTATTGAGCGCGTAAGCGGAAACTGCCTGACTCCTTGCGAAGGAGTTAAAAATGTTTCGTCTGAGATCGAATGAATTGACAATTGTTTAACTAATATTATTCACATAATCCAAATAATTTATTCATTATTAATTGTTACGGTTCATTAATATAAAAATGCTTTATTTTCAAGTATGTCTTATTCATTACAAGAGTCTATACAACTCCTGACATACTAATATTATTAACAATTTTCTTGGCAAATATTAATATATTTCCTTCTTTTAAAATGATTTTTTTTTCATTTTATGTTGAAAAATTTTCAGTAAAAATTTTATGTTGAATGTAAATATTTTACGTCCAGTCCTTTTATGTTGAAAAATTTCCAATAAATATAAAAAATGTAAATACCTATTATTATTTATACGATCAAACAGATTAAGAACGGATGAATAGCACTATAAACTTGCTTCATAATATTCTACGATGAATTCTTTTTTCCAATTTGAAATCGAACGAATATGACACATTTTACACGAATCTAAAGAGATCTATCGTTTTCGTTAATCACTTACGTTGTATTCGTACCCTACGCGACGTCCACTTTTTCTATTAAATGTGTGCACACCAAAGCACCTATGTAAAAACCAACATGCTTTTCTGGTCCCTGAAACATCACTTCATCCTACACCGCATTAAAAATATCAAATATAAAAACTTTACTTTTTTCACCATGTCCAGCTTTTGGGGATCCTGAACCACTGTTAGCCGGTCGAATTTGCACTTCCGAGGTAAGACCCAGCGGCGGCAGCGCGGGTACACCATTTCATTAAAACGCTTACAAAATCTACACTGTTCGTCCATGTTTTTCGCTGTAAGAACGTTATTAATCTTTGTTAAATGTCTAATTAAATACATAATGAAAACCTAACAACCTTTTATGGTTGAATAATATATATTTTGTGAAAAGATCTCACAACGTTTCGATTTCGTTCTAAGTTGTCGTCGGGTAATTAAATAATAACAAATTATAATAAGAAACATAACTACAAAACAATTGAACATGATATTAAACATAAATATAAACATACAATACGTTTACAAAAAAAGCAGAAACTACACAAACATGTTTTAACATTGTATTGCACAGACCAGGTAGAATTTCAGTGTCTATGCGTAAATTCAAACTCACATGTGTATTTTTTATAAATATTATTTCTGATATACAAAGTTTGTAATAATTAACTTATTTGTCTAAAGTTAATGTATTTTTCCAATTCATCAAGTGATCATTATTAATGCAATGTGAGGTAACAACACTTTGTTCAACTGATTTTAAATTTCTTTTGTGCTCCTGGATTCTAGTTTTTAACCCTCTCTTTGTTTGATCTACGTACATTACAATCTTTGCGTTTTATTTTGTATACTACGTTTTTAGTATTCAAGCGATATTTCTTATCTTTTCCCTTTCATTATCAACTTATTTCCTTTATTTTTAAATGCTGAAATAAATTTCATATTATCAGAAGTGAAGTGAAGTAGTTATAAACTTGTTATAAGGAAACACTGCATAAATCATATTATCTAGTTGAGGTTGCCTGTTATGAAGATAATACAATCTTATTTTAAATATTTTTATTAACATATTCTATGGGATATAAATTATCTAAAATTATGTTACGCACTATTTGTAAATTTTCCCTCCGATGTTGTTCATCGCTTTATCTGTTATGTTATAAATCATAGCTCTCTTTTGTGTTAAAGTATTCTCTGAGAAAAAAATTAATACGCGACCTGAAGAAGTGTCCTTCCTATACCAATTAAAAGATAGTTCAGTGTCCTGACGATTAATTAATACTTCAAGAAAATTTAGTTTATTATTATTTTCAATGTCTAATGTGAATATTATCCTAGGGTGGTAACTATTAAATGTATCTAAAATGTTTTGTAATTCATTTTCTGGCACTATACAAAAAATATCATCTACATATCCGGCAAGAAGTACAGATGTAAAATTTAGTTTCTGAAGGCTAACTTTTTCTAAGTCACGTAATACAGATTCTGACATAATTGGGCTTATTGGACATCTCATGGGACATCCCTCGGCTTGATAATAAATATTTTGATTAAATGTAAAATATATAGACTTCAATAATAATCGAATAGCTATTTCCGTCTTTTTTTTTTTGGAATTACGCAATGATTTTGAATATATGTCGAACGTGATATTATTCCATTTATACATAACTCATTTGGAAGACAAGTGATACTACGTCTAATGATATTAATTTCATAGAACTATAGTAGTATTTCTATATTTGTTGATGAAATCTAAACTATTAATTACAGAATAATTGGGTTCATTTAATGCATTACTAAGTATATTCATGACGAATTTAGAAAATCTTTTTAACGGGCTATCCTGGGAAGGTATTATTATCCTATTTGAGACATTAGATTTGTGTATCTTTGGTAAACCACAAGCCAAAGAAATATTATCCGAGGTGATATATAAACTATTATGTGTTTATGTCGTTATTTAATTTCCACCGTTTAAGTAAAGATTGTAAATTTTTCAATATTCTTTTAATAGAATTTATATTAATAGATTCATATATAGAGCTATCTTGTAACATAGATTCAATCTTTGCAATGAATTCATCTTTAGAAACTAAAACTATCACTTTTTCCTTATCTGCCGGAGTTAAAAAGATATTATTCTCTTCTAAATATGTTGTTACGAAATTTGTTTTGAACAACAACTCTTTTACAATACGTGGTCTGTGTCTGTCATTTCTGCTTTTTTCTGCGCCATTATCATAAAACTGATCAATGACTTTCGAAATCTATTATGTTTTTTTCTACAGATAGCTTTTAAAGGTTTAACTCTAAACATTTTTTAAATTCCAACACGTCTTTAAACTTCAAATGTTCACCGGAGAAATTGAAGCTACTTCCAAGGGATGCAACTTGCTTAACTTTTTCAATTTTCGACGTGGAGCGAGTGACACGTCCCATCCACTCCTTAATGATTTTTTACTGGTTGGTTGCAGTATGCGCGAAAGGGGAACGATCATAGTAATATTTTTATGAGCACTTGTCGCATCTAAGAGATGTTAATACTCAGATCTATCCTTCGGTGTCACCTCTCGTATATCAGGTTCTCTCGAAAAGGGAAGTTGTTTAAGACCAGATGTCGGTGTATAATGTCCCCTCTCACTATGAATGTACCATAATTCGCGAAGTGCATGCATGCATTCCAAAATTACTTCTCATCATCGATGATATAGTGTCCGTAGATTTTATCCGTGCGTCCCTTAATCACAGCCAAACATATGACGTTCCACGGAGACTTGCGAACAGATGAAAC
This sequence comes from Laupala kohalensis, assembly GCA_002313205.1. Classification (NCBI taxonomy): domain Eukaryota; kingdom Metazoa; phylum Arthropoda; class Insecta; order Orthoptera; family Trigonidiidae; genus Laupala; species Laupala kohalensis. Next base: position 88,103 of record NNCF01134474.1, read on the forward strand.
AAGCTCACCCACATCCTCCTCCTTTTCATCTGGCTCTTCTTTATACAGATGGTAGGAGGAGGATTGTTCTGCATGGTGGTGCGGTGGTTAAGCGAAAGATAACACTCGTCCTTCAGGTATGGGAGGTGAGGTGGTGAGGGCAAGGACGTTTTGAGTAGAACCTGTTTTTTGTCGTCCGTTCTCGGTGGCCTTCTCTACAGGTTCCTTGACATAGATATCCAACAGTCTACTGCGATCACCCTCCATGACGTGGAGTGCTTGTAAACGCTTTATCAATTTTGTACCGGGACCGAAGAATTCGTAACCCGGAATATGCAATTCAATAGGCAATGCATTAATGGCACGATTGACCCAACCACCAATCCCACCACGTCCGCTCGTGCGTACAGCGCGCCGCGGAAACGGAAACACACGGAGCGGTAAGCCTCTTCACCCTTCTCATGATGTCACAAAACTGTCGACTTTTTTTCCTTACAACATTATATACGAGGCACGAGAAATCGATCAAAACCCTCGCGATACCGCCTATTCTTCATGCTTTGCGTCATGTCGATCACGAGAAAGACAAAGGGATGTTGCTTCCAAATACGATAACACATGGTCTTGAAATCTTTAAAAGAAGAGAAATCACATCCTCCATGTTCCCTGAAAATAGTCGCGAGGTTGTTGTCGTCTTGTTGAAAAGCAACCATGTTTGCATTATCACGAATCAATTGTTTCGAAATTTTAGTATACGTTTGCAAAGGTACAACACATTACTTTGTCTATGAAGCCCCGGCTCAAAAAAGGTATTGATGCAATGTTGTTTCTCTGTTGCAACATCATCTAACACAAAGACGTTATTGGAAATACCCTCCGATGGAGGGATCACCTGCTCGTGTTGAGAAAACACATGAAGTCCAGAGTGTCCATGCGTGACACGTTTTAGAAAATGATACAAAGATTGATCACGTGTGGTGGTGTAGAGATGTTTAAACTTGAGACCGTTCGGTTTTTCAAGAGGAAAATGAAAATATTTGTTTTCCCACATCCCGATGGACCGACAATCAGTGCGCGCACGCTCTCTGGCAAAAGAGGACCGTTTCAACGCTCATGCGGAGAAGAAGGCGAGTCCAAGATTTGGTCGACGTTGTGTACTGGGAGCGGTGAAGACGGTTCAACCACACCCATTGAAAACAACTGCAACGAACATGGGAATGAAACTCAATCAATAATGCAAAAACGTCCTCAAGCTACATATTAGTCATCCTATACGCAGGTAGCATGGATGTCTTCGGCCGCAACGTGAGAGTGCAGAACGTAGAGGAGGCCATTATTATTTTGAAGACAAACGCATCACCGGTGCTGGTGAACCCGAAGCAGAAAACGATGGTGCAACGAAAGGGTATGTGGATGCATTTGTTCGTGACACTAGACGCTGGGAGAAAAAGAAGGAAGAAGCGTTCAAACACGATAGGAGTGGAAAAATATAATACATCCTTCCTGTCATCCTCACCATCACTCTCCGTTGCTCCCTAAATTGATTTTCTACCCTACCCGCGACTATTGGTCGCTTGAACCTAGTGCAGCTTCATATCGCGCTCCCTATAACGGGGTATTGATTGTCCTACGCTACTCTCCCTCAAAGAAAGTGATAAAATGCATGTCTAACAGTGTTGATGATTATGCATTTAAATACCAACCCAGAACATCCGATGCAAAGGATAAAACGAGAAAAGAGTATGCGCTTTTCATAGAATTTGATTACATCATTCCCTATGCACATTGGTCTGGGACATATAAAAATTTACAGGAGTAAAAAAACAACAAGCTAAAAAGGAGGGTGAAAAAATGTTGTGTGTTTAGTTTTGCAACACCTATGGAACAGTGTACTTCACAGGATGGTGCAGTGACGTCGAAAGAACCAGAAGAAGATGATGAGAGTGCTCCCAATGGGCAAGAGTGTGGGAGGATTCCTTTCCCTCCTCCTCCTGATTGGTGTCTTATGTGCAATGGGTTCTCTCGTCGGTGGTGCTTCCGCCATCGCGAACGCAGTGAATAATGCGAAAACAGCAAAACGAAAATTCAAAGAGATGATGTGTCATAACAAAGCGATGGAGGAGAAAGGTGTTGTAGCGCAACATGCAAAACGTCGAAAGGGTAAGGAAGTGAGTGTTCAGAATAGAAGAGGGAGGAGAAGTGGTAGAAAGCAACAACCAACAAAAAAACGTGTTTTAAAAAGGATTCCACGACGCAGCATGACACATCATGAAATGTTGCATCACGCTCGTTAATTGCGGAACCCCTATTTCGGAGATGTGTTTATGTGCAATATATTACTGCGTAAGAAGCAAAGTCTAGAATCGCGTGTTATCAATCTGGATGATATTTGTGAACTGGCATACATTTTGTAGCATACACCATACAAGCAACACACGTTTGTTATTTGATTCCTTCGGCTTACCACGCCCACCTGAATTTTTCACCTATGTCGGCATACAACGTTGTCGTAACTTAACCTACAACAGAACGCAAGTACAGGATTTTAATATAGGAAATTGTAGTCGCCTCTGTCTCCAATTCCTCTATTTCGAATGGAAACGGGGGTTGTGTCGTAGATCGAACCGATGAGTCGAAGACTTACCATCAACGGTACTTCTCCCGTGTTGACGGTGCGTTACACACCATCCATCGTGTTAGATGGAACCTATGATCTCGCACTTTTAAGTCCGCAAACCAAGAACACAGTTTTATACGTGCTTGACGATTGCAATTGTTTCAGTTACAAGGACGACGAAACGATGTAAGTGTACCTCATCACCCTCTCTCTTGGCACGTATACCATTCACAATATTGCTCATAACCTCAACAACCAACTCCGTCAACAATTTCCAGCGGATTTTCGTAGTATTTTTTTTTTCCGGAAAGTCCTTTAAGCGGATACACCTACACACAGGTGTCTTGTGAAAACATCGTTTTGCCTCCATTGCTGTAGTACTTTTAAAATAACTTATAACAATTTCAAAAACTATTTTCTTGCATGATTGTTGTGTCTTATGATTCATATTAATTTACTTTGGCACAGTTGTGTACATTAATTCTGTAGCCCCATCCTGGCCCGGGTTTTTCTCCGTTTTTCCTTAGGGAAGAGGTGGATTTCTTCCACAGGTTCTAGGCTTTTTCTAGGAGCATGTCTATTGTTATAATAAATCGTGAATTTAGTGTTATTTGAATTCTTATGATTTTTAAACACCATACTCAGAATAATCTATAGTTCGATAATATCCCAAACAGATATTACGAGCTGAATTGTGGTATAAACCATTTTCAAAAATCAGTTCACAAGTGTCACTGAGATTCAAACCCATTTTGTGGTGACAGAACAATCATAGCAGTGCTTTACTGTTCTCAGCCAATTACACTTTTGCTGGAGGAGGTAAAATGTCTGTTGAAAAATTCGAACAAATAAATAGGTACTCAAGTCTGCGTGTTTTAGTCGGTTTGACAAAGAATGACATTCTTTTTTTCTTGAATTGCCTGTTGCCATACCGCGGGGAAATACCAAATTGGGAGCTGTAATAAACGGAATCTTAATTCATGCTCTCACATTGCTTAGGAAAATCTTAAAACATACGCTGAGCAATTGGCAATGCGGCAACATCACATTACGACCAATCTGGCAATGTGGCTAGCTACTAAAGGAGATAAAGTTGGAACACTTTTGAAGATCAATTTGCATTACGCTGAAACGTTTCCTAAGTATACGACGACTAATAATTCCTTAGTTCATTAGTTCAACGTTTCTATTAAATAATTTCTATATTTGATCTCTTAAGTTATTTTTAGTTTGTTCATTTGTGAATGATAGTATTCAATAATATATTTCACAAGGAATATTTAAAGTTTTTGTAATTATAATTAACCCATGCACAAATTATTTAGTATTGAATTAAAAAGCAATCAATTCTACAAATATTTAAAGAAAACAATAATACAAAAAGCAATTCGAGAGATTCTAATTCTGACTGAAAAGTAAGTGTGATATGTTAATACACCATAGCATTGTTTACTACGCTCACCAACATTAGTGAAGTTGGAACTATGTAAAAGTATACTTGATTGTAATAAAAATATTGAATAAGAAATGGATATGTCTTAAGTTGTCTAATTTATATCCAAACAAAATTTTCAAAAAAAATACATAGCATCTAGATTTATCATATTATACATTTGGAGCACAAAATTTAATAAAGAAAAAAATTACATGCACTTATTGAATTAAACTAACAGTATTCGTAGCATTGAAATAGCATTCGCATTTGTATGACTTGCTAAGAATAGAAATACAGAGTTTGAAAAACTACACGTCTTTATTACACTTGGATAGTTTTAGACCTCGTGTTTCTCTGTGGAGAAGGAACCTGTCTCACACGGAATGCTTGTCTGATCAGATAAGATATTGGAAACATTTGCTTTTAAAAAAGATGAACAGGAAAGAAAGACACAACGCGGAAAGAATTAAGGAAAGAAGGAATGAATGAAGGAAAGACAGAGAATGAAAGGAAAAGAAGGAAATAAAGAAAAAGAATGAAAGGAAGGAAGGAAAAAAGAAAAAGTACCCATGGTATTAATATGAGTTAATACATTTCAATTTGATTGGAATAAATAAAAGGCATTTGTCTTTTCCTATTTATTCATATCTGAAACGTGGTTTTCATATTATTGATCTCTGATTATTTTTTTACGTTGCACGATTACTACCAAATTGTTTTATCGTGGATAAATGTCACTAGAAGATGTAATTTATTTGTTCCTTAAGTAGTTTTATATTATTTAAACTATTGTGTTATTAGTTCATATTTGAGACAAAGGTTTTCTATATTTATTTAATTCCTTTTCACATATATGAAAAACGTAAGAGAATCGCAAATTATGTGAAATTACTTTCGACAATACACATCATTTGTGGGCAATGGGATTTGATTTCTTTACTTCACTGTATAAATATAAGAAATTATAGGAATATTTATAAGTAATTTGTTATTCGAATTATACCAATTCCATACGATATCTTGCAATTATATTCAAATTCTGTTAAAAACTATATTTTATCACAGTATTAAGCAAACGTTTTTACAGAAACTCTAATATCTTTTACATTACCTATGAAGACCTTGCGAGACAACGAATCTCGAGATGTCGTTTAAATATATAGAGAACGGTAAAGTTTATTGAAGTCAAGAATATACAGAATATTTTTGTTATAGAAGTCCAAAATGTGTATAATAACAAAATACAAAATATTTCTTTAATAGCGGTGTAATGAAACATTTTATCTCGTTACGATTTACCCGCCGCACGATGTCTTCCAAATATGGGAGCCGTTTCAAATAGACCTACGATTGGTCGAACGAAACTTCCCCTGTCGAAGGGGAAGCAGGAGGAGAGAGGCGTTGCAAACTTAACAGATCCAAAACTGGTCAGAGCGTGGGACTTAGGAAAATAAATGGGCCCTTTTTTGTTAATAGTAGCGTACATGAGTACATCAACCAAAGCATTGCAAGTGTTATTGGGAGTAATGCCAATAGATTTAGAAATTGACAAATATTATTTAAGAGGGAAGATGAGGAGAGGAGAAATAGTGCAATTGGACACAGTACAACTTGATAAGAACACAAAAGGATAGAGGAGAATAATCTGTACAGAATTAATATATTGTTGGAATATAAGATGGGAAAAGGCCGCAGAAGGAAGAATAACACATTCATAACGGATGTGAAGTTTAGCGATGCAAATAGGAGGTGATTTCTTCCAACACCATCGGTATAGGAGATTTTAACAGGACATGGCAATTTCCAGGACTACTTGTATAAATGAGATCTAGCAACAAGCAAATTGTGTATAAGTGTTGAAGATACAATAAATCTTGTCCTACATAATTGTAAGATCGTGGAAGAAGGAAGAGCACAATGGATGAAAGAGCTAAAGAAACATGGTATATATGGTGATAAGGATTAGGCCAATATATTGCAGAGGAGGAAATATATAGGACATTTGCAGAATATGTCAATGTAATAATGGATCTGAAGGAATTGTAGAGCTAGATAGTAGGGGGTTCCCCACTTCCTCGCGGTGGAAATGAAGAGAGATATATGAAGAAAATGAGCACAGATATAACGTCTAGATGCGACAAGAGATCAACGAAGCCCAGGTAATGGCCAGAAGGTCGATAAGTCGGGTTGTATACTTCAATTAAAATTTAAAAAAGTGTGAGACTATCAATATATTCTTCTCTCCATTCCTCTTACACTCATTTTCATATTCATCTATTTTTATATAATAATGATATAACAAACTTAACATATTTTAAAAAAAATATTTTTATAAATGAAATATTAGTAAATTTATTTTTAAAATTTTTTTTTGAAATTTATTTTTGAAAATAAATAAAACTGAAAATTTTATTTGAAAATTTTTTCTCTTTGAATGAACATATTTTGCGTGGAAGCTTAACGAATACGATCGACATTCAACAACTGTCAACATTTTTAGAATACTGTCAAGCACCTATCCTTCAACATTGCGTTGTTTACATCATCCTTACTAAAAAAATATTTTTAAAATGTGAATTTGTGGTTAAAAACCATCTGCATCGGAACAAGAACGCGTGCAAAGTTCAAAAAAATATTCTCTCCTCCCCAGCACGTATTGTACTTATATTGTGGCGCCGATCAGTAAACGTTTTGATGAGTTTCATGAGCGGGACAGCGGTAAAAGATCTTTGCTCTTCACATCAATTTTCATCTCACGGATGACAACTGTGTCGGATCCGCCTACGTCAAGTTTCCCCCACACTTTAATAATCCTAAAAAAGGAATCGTTAATGTAGAGAATGCCGATGATATGTATTTCATTTGGTTCATTGCAGTGAAACTCGATCATCGTAACCGCACTCGCATGTCACATTCTACTCGTCTGTCACATTATCGTCCACTCTTTCGTTAACTCGTATCTATTCTTGATTTTACAAATATTTCTTTCCCGATGAAATTGATCGATACACGTTTCGAAGCAAAAAATCCAAACTATTCATTTCACGTCCATCAACTGATGTGGTCGTCGCCACAGAACAAGATTAATACCGTCCGATGGATTTGACACATGTTTGCACGAATTTTCTCGACAACACCCATTTCGTGTTGGCGTGTAGTATGGGTGCTTTTCCGTACGACTATGTCAATGAGAAAGCAAAACTCGGAGAAACGGCCTTACCGCCTGTTTCAAAAAACCCAAAATTAACGCATGAAACGATCGTGCAGGTAACGGATTAATGAACACCTGAGACGAGCAGTCAACTGATGCGTACAGGTGCGTCTTGCGCGTGCGCAGTTCTGCAAAATTGAGATTGCCGCTTAAAAGATAAATTATATAAATTCAGTAAGCGGTGGGATGCCACTGTGTGACATTGACACGCCTTGTCACCCGTCGCAATGAGATAATTCCAAATTACACCACCAGGGTGGGCCAGTGACTGGACTAACTTGAACCTCGCAAACAGCAAACGAAATAGTTCAAAATTCTATCAATAGACCGCGCGCTATTTCGACAAGAACAAAAGAACAACTTGACTTGATAAATGAAATTCGCCGTCAATCTGTGCTGTCCTGTCCTCACAAAATCCAGGAAGCGCGTAAAATACGTATTGTATGTTACTGAATTAGTTTTTTGGTCATTATTCCATCTTGAAACAACTTATAATAATTCACATTATTGAGTGATGTGAATTTGCTTATTGAATTCAACTCATTATTAAAAAATACCGCTAAAATGTTCTCGACAATGAAACTGTATTTTTAGTGCAACAATCAAATTAATTCTTCTTCTAACAATAAGCTGTTTTTATTGATTCTTCTTCTTCTCCTCACCCTTGTAATAAACTGTTAGCAAGCAGGCTGGCTGCTGAATTGGTGTTTTGCAGTTTTTGTATTTTGTGTTGGCACCGCCTAAGGATGCGTTTTTCAGTCGCCTCTCCGGTACTCATATTTCTGACGAAGATTATCAGCATGCGTAACACATCTGGGATGCCTTCGGGATTCGCAATCTCTCTGACCTGTCTCTTATACNACTATGTTGATTTGTATTTGAAAATCGATGTGCTTCTTTTCATCGACATCTTTGTATCGTTTTGAAAGTTGTGTGTGAATGTGTATTCACTCGTTCCTATACATTATCTCACCACACCGTCTCTGTCGTGGGATGCCATGTTAAAAATGACGGGGGTGGCTTTGGAACAGCTCACTGATGTGGAGATGGTACTCTTTATCGAAAAGTGTGGTCGTGGCGGTCTCTGTGAAGTGAGTGCTTGTCATGCGCGAGCTAATTATGTCTTCATGTGTGTCAATTACAGTCCGTTAGAACAAGATCGCTATCTTCAATATATCGTCTGTAATAATCTGTATGGACAGGCCATGTCACAAGCTTTACCTATCGGCGATTTTCAATGGGTGTCGGATGTTGCCAACTTTGATGTAGAGCGAGCGTTGCGGAATATGCGTCTCACGGATATGAGTTAGAAGTGGATCTCTATATTCCGGAACATCTCCATGACACCTTCATCAACTCTTTGCTTTGCGCCGAAACGCTAATACTACCACATACGCAGAGCCGACAACCGAAACTGATGGTTACACTTCTGCCGAAACTACGTCATTCACATTCGTAATTTACAAGTGTTAAACACGAGCTAAACACTTGTTCACATCCATTTCATTCTCTCCTTTCGTCAAAGTCTTTGGTTTATTCCCTACCTCGAACGTAACACTGCATTGCACAAGAATGCCATCTTCTGGTTTAAAAACAAATTTCTTTGAATTGATGATTAATAGTATTTAAAGAAAGAGTTTTTTCATTTAATTTCTATATCTACAAGGTTAAACAATCATACTTAATATAAAATTTTATTAGGACTCCCTGCACCCATGTGTAACACATATTGCAGGGAGTCCCTTTAAAAAATTCATACACTTACTTTCATACATATCTACTTACTAATTACATATATCACCTTAACCATAAAAACGAAATATAAATACAATACAAAAACTCTAACTACAACTTACAACTATCACCATTCTGCCTCCCCCATTTCTTGCGGCAACGCCACAAGAAATGGAGGAGTTACCATCCCCGCCACGTGGAGGCATGGTGTGCTACAACCGGCGAAACCACTTGCCCATACACATACCAATACATATTTACAAAGACATATACAAAAGGATCACAATTTTTTACAAATACAACTACAATTTCTTAACATTTACATACATACAAACAGAGCAAAAGAGCAGACAATATATACAACTATTTACAATCAGTTTTTACAATACATTTTCCGTAAAGAAAATCGTGTCCGTTATCAAGCTGAGTCATACTTCCTCTGAAGGAGACCCTGAGGTGAACTGATCGCCCGTTATCGGCGTTGGGAAAGGCAAACCTACCCCCGGACGACCACCATTCCCAAAGAGTTCCCAGGCACGCTTCGCAAGACTCACAATACTCTCTTGTAGTGTACGGCTATGGTCTGGAGGTTGTATTCCACGCCCCTCCTCCGGAAGATCTCCTTAACATAGCGATGCAGCACGGCCGGATCCGATGGTATACCAGCCACCATCAGCTGCATTGCCAGGACCTCCTTCGGGAACCGGAACATTAGCCTGTAACCTCCTGGCGCCAGGACCTGCACAAGATATTGGAGTGCAGCTTCCAGCATGGGGGTTTCTTCTAGCCTCACAAGAATGTGACTGATGCAAAGGCCAGAGTACACCCCATCCGGAGATGCCTTCATTGGTGTTATGATGGATGAACAGGCCTCTTCTGTCCAGTCCCCGATATCTTCTTCAATAACTCCCGAAGGTGGCGTGAAGCACAGCCCGCAACATCAGCAGAGGCAGGATGTAAATCCTCCGCAAACGGCTTGAAGGCGAGATGTGATGCCTTCAAGAATAGTATTGGTCGTTCTGCGCAAGAGCGAAGAACGGTGTTGTCCCTGGTCACCCACGCCCTCAGATACGTTTTCGGCCACGTACCCTGTGTCCAAATCTAGGACCCAGGCGTTGGCCGTCGACGTCCCTTTGACGAATGTGAGTGTGGAGTCATCATCGAACTCCGAGTTTGACTCGGAGAACTCCTCCTCCCCAGAAGAAACTCCACCCTGGTTGCACTCAGATGTACAAGTGCAAAGAAGAATCACCGTGACCTCCTGAGAGAAGCGCACACGACGAGTCTCACGCTCCACCTTGGATTCAGAGTCAGTCTGAGCTCCCTCAGAACTGGACTCTTCCTCCTCGGAGCGAACAGCGCCACTAACCAGATCGAGCACAAGTGCTCTCCCTGACTCGTAGTCGCTGTTCTTGGAGCAGAACTCGCGTATACACTTTCACCGCGGAGTTCGGGACCAACCTACTGCTGGTTGTCGCCAGCGAGACATCGCGACCGTGGAAGGTGAGGAAGTAATCCTCACCCACCGCCACTAATCTCCATCCTGAGCTTTCGGGGGTACCACTATCCATTACGGATCTTCCCGATCTCTGGAACCTGATGGAAGGCTTACTAATAATATCGTAAAGACACAGTACACATGGAGCTCCTGTCGCCCGGATAACCCCCCTACGGCTCAAGTCTTAGCTCAGTCACCGATCCCGAATGACTCTGCCGGCAAAGACTTCCAACAGTATCAAGGCATCTTAATTTCCTAGAGCCGCGGATATTACCCTTGGCTCTAGGACAAATCCGTAACTTTCCTCTGGATCTTCTCTAGCCCACGAGTGCCTCTCGCAGGCGTAGAGTGCGTGTTCCGCTGTATCCGGCTCGCCACACTCACAGAACGGAGAGACGGCTAGACCCAGATCATATAATTTGCCCCAGAACGGTCCATGTCCACATAGCAGATGGACAAGTTCCGGGGACGGAGAGAACTTCGTTTTCGCGGCAAAAACAATGTCCAAGAAAATCTCCCTATATGAGTCTTCGCCAACCTCCGCCTGCCAGCGAGCTTTCCAGATACTGAGAACAACTTTCGTTATGAAGGCTTTGTCAGACACCGTGTTGGCATGGCCCGGGCTATACGAGACATCGTCCAACACGTACTAGCAACCCCTTTCTAGCACAATATCTTGCCCCTACCTTGATGACTGCAAGGTCAAGAGGCAATAATCCTGTCAGGACGTGGAGCCTGACAGTGGGAGCTAATTGATATGCTCCAGATATGGCTCCAAGGGGGCTCTTTGAGCACTCTTGAGAGCTCTGCCGCACATAGTCAAACGAGGTCGCTGCGCCCACACCGATGCACAGTACAGGATTATTGGCAGGAATGCGCCCCGATAGATGATCATCAGGGCCCTGCGGCTTATCAGTCGCTTCCTTGTCGATAGTCTCATGAGCTTATAGAAAACGTTTTTGGCCTTAGCTGTCACAGTCTCTACATGCTCGAGAAAGTTTAGCATACAGTCCAAGGTGACTGCTAGATATTTCTGGGATTTCACTACACCAATCGATCTATTATTTAGCCTGATCAGCGGAGGGCGATTTGCATGTGATCCCCTCATGACCATGAGCGATGTTTTGCTCTCAGAAACAAGTAACTTGTTCCTGCGGCACCAATCAGAAACGACGGCTAGTGAAGATTTCCCTGCTTCCTCCACTTCCCTCCGGCTATTGCCCTCAATAATCAATGCCAGATCATCGGCATAAGCAACGTGCTCGAATCCTCAAGATTACAACTCCCGAAGGAGCGGATCCATCACGAGGTTCCACATCACCGGACCTGAGTTAGATCCCTGAGAACAACCTTTGGTCAGTATCTTCGAAAACAGGACTCCGCCATGAGACACCCCCGCCTCACGATCACAAAAATAACTTTCATACAAGCCGTATAAGTTCAGTGGGCAACTTACTTCCCTCAGTCTGGCAAGCATGATGGGCCACCATGCGTTCTCAAAAGCTCCAGATATATCAACAAAGATCACGACTACATGTTTATGTTATTTCTCAGATGTTAGTTGAACCAACCTCTGTACGGCATCTTCTGTGGAACGCCTAGCCCTGAAACCATACTGGGTGTCAGACAGCCCACAACCCTCCTCGACACACCTCTTCAACTTATCAACCATTAACCACTCCAGCAACTTGCCCAAAACTAAAAGAAGGCCGATCGCTCTGTAGGCCTTCGGATCATCCTCCGGCTAGCTGCAGGTTTTAGTCAGCAAAGTCACGAACGCTCTTTTCCAGATTTGTGGGAAGCTGCCTTCATCGAGGCAACGATTGTCTAGTGATTGGACCGACAAGCAAAACAGATGCATTTTTAATCATGGATGGTGAGATCCGGTCATTTCCCGGGGCCTTTTTGAAATTTAAGTTGGCCACGGCATCGCGAACCTCATCCATGGAAAAGCTGGTTACATTATCATTAACGTATTGCTCGAGAAAACCCTCTCTGACGACAAGATGGGATTCGTCTTCAGAGGTAAGGTCGTCGCTTGGGAGTAACGTATCAAGCAGTAGAGTCGCGGTCCGCTGATACTTTACAGTATGTGATGATGATTGCGCATCCCATTCGCAAAGATCTCATAACGAATGGAATGCGCACCTTTTCAGATGCGATCTTGTAGGGTGTTCCCCAACAGTCGAGACTCGACATACTCTCTACGTACTCCTCCCACGACTTTCTCTTAGCCTTCTTCACGTCGGAGTTATACCTTCTTGGGACCTTTCGGAAAATTTCCTCAAGGTCCTCCGTCGGCAAACCCCTTCGCTTAGCAGCTTGCAAGGTTCGTCTCACTCTACGTAGACGTACTCTGCCCTTCATCAACCAGTCCCTCCACCAACTCACCACTTTCCTCCTCGGCGGACCAAAAGGAATCGCTTTCCTGGCCACCTCCAGAATTGCATCGTTTACGCTAAGAGCGACTGATTCGCAGGAAGCTCGCTCATCTACTCCTCGCTGCTCTCTGCTCAAAGAGATGTTGAACTTCTCCCAGTCAGCTCTACCAAGCTTGAAACGATGTAGTGGCTCATCCTCCAGAGTTGCCCCTAAAGTGTGGAGATCGTACTGGCCCAACGAACAGCATTTCCATCTTAGGATCCGGTGGTCTGATCCAGTATAGTAATCATCGATTCTCCAATCCGTGATACTGTCGTGTCCTCCAACAGAGGTTGCCAACAAAACGTCTATGTTCGACTCGCCCATCGGGCTGACGAACGTGGTCAAACAAGACGCCACGTTGGCCACCTGCAGGTTGTGTCTAGCGATAAGTTCCTCCAATTCGCCTCCTCTGGAATCCTCCACTCCGCTATGCCAGAAGCGGGATTTGGCATTACCGCCCATACCTATATGGACTACATGCCAACGGAGTTGCCGAAGCACCAAGTCCAGATGCTCCAGCAGAGAACCCGTCGGAAAGGGATAAGGGGGAAGATATGCTGACACGAAGTATGACGATCGTCCGTTCCACGCCACTTGACACACGGCCACGTAACGTGTAGTGAACTGGACGAGCTTGAGAACGTCTAATTCGGGGTTGTATACAAGGATGGCAGCACACGTTTTATCCGTACTAAAGTGTAACTCGATAAGACGTCGGGATGCAAGCAACCCTATTTCCTATCGTGTACGGTTCTTGTATCAGCACTACATTGATACAGCATTCGTACACAAACTTTTCAAGATTTCCCGTGGCCGCCACCATCTTGCGCGCATTAAGTTGGGCCACGACCAGACTACTCATAGGCGGTTTTCTGCCTTAGCAACTCCACCGCCCGAGAATACTCCGGACACATGCGCTTATCCCCAACAGGATAGTCCGCTCTCTTGCCAAACTACCTGCACGAGCCGCAGCAGATCTCATGCTGCTTACACTGCTCTCGCCTATGGCCCTCGGCACCGCACTTACCGCAGATCTCCACCTTTCCGCGGCAGTGCGCATTCAGGTGTCCATATCTCTGGCACCGAAACAGCGTATAGGCGTCTCGTACCGGTCAATTCTGTACGAGGACCACTCCACGTACAGGCGCCCGTGTTCGAGCAACGCCCTCCACAGTCGAGAGGGAACTGTATTACACAGTTCCTCGATGCATCACCTCGCCCCAGCTTGGTGCGCACGAAGATCTGGGCCACCTCAGATTTCGAGGCACTCGTGGCCTCAGCGATTTCCCTTTTGATAAGGTCCTCGGATACTCCCTTCCGGACACCGATAACGATGACCTTCGGGTTTCTCTTTCGGACGGCCTCCGGCTCCAGTAAACTGGAGCCCTCAACAGCTTTCCTAATCTCCAGGATGTCATAGGGGAACGGGCTCTCAATAACCACGCCGTTCGGAACGACGCGACATCGAGAAACACGAAACCTTTCGTCGCCAAGGCCCTTCGTCACCTCGGCACTTCAGAAATCGTAACGATTTTCTTTTCCTGTTTGGTCTTCAGCAGCAAGGCTGGGTTCTGCTTGGGCAGCCTCACGACAACCTTCGCTTCCCCCCTGCCTTACTGCTTCAGAGAAAGTCGCGGGCAGGCCCACCTGCACCGGATGTTGTGGTACAGGCGTGGACGCAGCTTTGGGAACCGCCGTGGCGATTCCCTCCACCACGCCCTTGACCTGCTCGCCCAAGATCCTGTCTTGGAACGACGGCGTGACCTCGCTTAACGTCGCCAAAGCAAGCTTTGACTTGCCCAGCTCAGCCAGGATGGTCCGCCGATCATCGACGAGTAAACGATTTTTGCTCTTCGTTATCAAAATGGCTTCAATTGCCTCGAGTGAGTATTTGAGGCCCAAAATGATCTCATTTTGGATCTCTCTTTGGACTACCTTTGGTCCAGATGAACCATTCTCCAGAATGGAAGACGACCCCTTCGGTCCGGCCATGGGCGTCGAGGACGAAGGTAGAGTTCTCTTGATCTTGGCCAATCTCTATGCGGTGTTTACACTCGCTGGCCTCGTGTTTGCCTACCGATAAAACACACCAAATTCAGATGACGACAGCGCACCGCTACGCCGTCCTCTCAGTGAGTAGTCAGGAAAATACGCACAACGTAACTCACCGGGCCCCAGGCCAAAAGAAAGAGTTTTTTCATTTATTTTAATTATGAGGTAACACAAAATTGCAAAGACATTACAACATTAAAGGGGGACTCTCTGCACCCATTCATAATGCATATCGCGGAGAGTCTTGGACACATTTACTGACAAGGACAAACAGAAAAATTAGATAAGGCAAACTAAATAACGTACCTCCACCTAACTTAAGAAAATATTTACCAGCCAACAAAACTAAACTACAAAAATTGCATATTCTTTACTAATATTATTCACCATTTAGCCCCCTCCGACTGGTTTCCGTCCCCGCCACGAGTAGGCAGGTGACTACTATATTGCTAACCACCACCAATTCCACACCTATATCCATGAACAAACTGTATACATTATGACAAAAAAAACAAATAAAAATATATAAACTATATTACTAACTGATAGGTTACAACTCACAAGACCAGCATATTGTTACCTGCTTGATACATACAACTAATAACAAATTAAACAATAATAAATCAATAATAAACAAGACAGACAATACAAAGTACCAGAGCCAATTACTACTAAATACACAAACTGATTACATATTTATTTTGTAAGCAAACACAGACAATAACAAATATTACTACATATACATATAATATGAGTTAATTCATATATACGCTAAACAATATTCAGGAGATGGCAGGACGTCAAAGATGACTATAAACATGGGCGAGACGTTGGCAGTCGGTCACTGGTGGCAGTCCTTCGGGCAAAGTTGACACTCCTACCCTCGAACCACCACCATCCCGATCGGATTCCCTGGCACGCTACGCACCGTTCCCAGTACCCTTTTATAGTGTTCGGTTATGCTTTGCATGTCCAAAGGTACTCCCCTCCTTCGGAAAGCTTCAGAAACGTAGCGATGCAGTTCGTCAGGCTCTGCTAGAACTCCCGACGCCATCAACTGCATTTGGAGAACTTGTTGGGGATTTCTGAACGCTATCCTGTTTCCTCCGGATGCCCGAGACTGTACAAGAAATTGTAGCGCCGCCTCAAGCATGGGGGTTTCCTCCAGCCTCGCGAGAATGTGATTTATGCGAATGCCGGAGTACACCCCCTCCGGAGAAATATCGAAAGTTGTTGTATCTTCTAAACAGGATACCTGCGTCCAGTCCTCCTGGTGCTCTTCTACTACTCCGGGTGGTGGTGAGAAACACAACCCGAACCACCAGCAGAGACAAGATGTTATGCCTCCGCACAGAGCACTAGGAACCCTGCTGAGAAGCGAGGAATGGTGCTGCCCCTGGTAACTCAGAGAAGTCAATGGATCATCAACCGCTGAAGCTGTTTTCAGGTCCAGTGCATGAGCGTAGGCCGACGACCCACCATCAACACCCCCAAGTGATGAGTCGTCACTCTCGGTACTTGAGAGCTCCTCCTCACTTTTACCAGAGGAACTAGCACTCTGATCGCACAAAGATGGACATGTGCGCGGCAGGATGATCGTCACCTCCCGCGAGAAACGTAAATGTGACACACAACGCAGTCTCATACAAGAACGGGTCATCATACTGCGACGCGCGTTCTGGTCCCTGTCATCTCCTATGAAAATCTACCACCCACCTATGATGGAGCCGATCGATTATAATCGATCAACTATTTGACTATGTATAATTTTTTTCTTCCCCTTTTTTTAAACTACACTATTACGATATGTTACACATGTTTTTACATGTTTCAGATCATGTGATTGTCGATGATGCTGTCTTGCCACAGACTCTCTCGATGGGAATTTGATTATATATAAATATTCATTGTCATATTAAAAAAAGTTTTTATTCTCTTTTCTTTTTACCTTCACTCACGACCTGGCTAGGAAACGTCCCAAAAAAGTATTATAAAGAAAAACAGTGTTATTTAAAAAATTATTGATAAATGAGAATATATGTGTCTGCTATCAAAGGATATGTGCTGCTCTGTGTTATCGTGTTGGTATCAATAGTACTACAACTTCGTGATGCACTCTACTCTTTCTCATTTTTTATACCATCTTCCCCCACCCATGACACACGTCACCACATCCATGTCTTACAAAACCACTGCTCTCTAGGAAAACATTGCAGTACATCGTCGACCGTCGTCGCAGGTGGATCGTGTTGGTTGCATCGCATGCTTGAGCGGGTTGCACCCTGGATTGATCAAGATTGCGCAATATTTGTAGTGCACAAACCGGTACATCCTATGGTGGGGGTTGCATCCTATGAGGTAAGATTGCATCATCATGGATTGGTCAAGATTGCACCATAGTCGGTTTCGTCATTTTGGATTGCATCATCGTATGATACAAGATTATGCAATACTCGATCACGTGCGAGAACCCCCACCCCCTTTTTCCTCAGAACCGGCACACGTATGTTCAAGGCTTTGAACCAACACGCACGTGCAAGTAAACCTCGCGTCCTGACCCACCCTACCCCTTTTGGTTCAGAACCGGAACATGTGTTATTTTAATGGGGCTCTGTTCAAACTCAAACCTAACACCCGTGCGTGACACCTGTCACTCTTACCACCCCACCCCCGTTCGTGGGGAACTTTTTGTTTTAGAACCGGCACATGTGTTATTCTCATGGCTGAAACTGGTTCAGAACCGGCACGCTCGTGGTTAACACCTAACACCCTCACCACCCTTCCCCAAACCCACATTTAGCTTAGAAACGGTTTAATTCTCTTACTCGGGTCAAATCGTTTAAATTTGTTTAAAGAATATATACAATCAAAGACATCACCTTATGTCAAATATTTTCAGTTCCCGCACGCACTACGACTGCGTACGCGATGACGACATAAAGTATGCTACATCTTCTTGCATACATCTTTCTCCCCGGTGTTAGTATCTGACATAAAGACATAAAAATTGGTATTAATATATTCACAAAATCATGAGCTACAACGTTTACAGCCATATTTGTTCCGTATAATTTAACATATAAAATATATTTCACTACAATAAAAAATGTCGATGTGAAAGATAGTTTTTTTCCACAGAATTTATGGAAAACTATTTATTTTATCGCAAAGATGAAAAAAATATATATTGTGGCCTATGTAATAATAAATAAAACAAAATATTTGAACTTGATCCCATCTTTAGTAACATCGATAAAGAATTTTCCGTGAATGTTCACAGTTTACAACTCTGAGGGGGGCTGGGGGATTAGCTCCAGGGGGATTCATAGACTTTTGTGAAAATGATCCTTGGGAAGTGGTCTATCAATGGGGGAAACTCAGTTAACGTCAATTTTTTTTCGATCAAAACCTTTACTCACTGGACTGTATTCTTATTATTTATTTAAACAACGAATAATTCAATACAAAATGTTGTTATTAGCACACGTGATAGTCTGTTTAGAACTATTCTAGCAGTAAATCATAATAGCGTATTCTATGTTGTGTTCACCATGTATTAATCGTCAGATATTCCATGGCATTTTGCTTTTCGTTTTTATCCTTTAAATCGTTTCCAACTGATACCTCGTCATCGCCCAACCATCTTTAATACTTCCGTTATGAACCATTTGCTGTTAACAAACTCCTCGAATATGATCTATTTTTCTTTTCTATCTATTAAATGTCCATAGTTACAAATCGAAGGAACATCTGATATATTTATTCGATTTAAATATCTTGTTATCTCTACCCTATATAACTCACAATTGCATAATATATGGCGAGGTACATCAAGTTGAATTTAGATATGCCCATTCTCACTATTTGATAATAAATTTTCCTGATTTTGTCTTCCAAAAAAGTGTGTGTTCCCTGAATCTCAAATTCTGATCTATTATTATTTCAAAATACTTAGTTTTTCCAACTATTTTTATTATCTTCCCACTTAACCTCAGTGATGGTTCTCGTTTCCTTATATTTTTGAGACCGAAAACCATTGCCTTTGTTTTATTAATTGTAATTTTCAAAAAAAAATTTCACACCATTCAGAACAGTCTCGCAGAACTTGATTTCCTCTTTCTTCCACCTAACTACGTGAATTCCGTTCCACAAGGAGTGCCACGTCATCGGCATATGCTATAATTCCAACCCCTNTACGTGAATTCCGTTCCACAAGGAGTGCCACGTCATCGGCATATGCTATAATTCCAACCCCTTTCGATTTCATATGCCTTAGGAGACTAAGATGAGAATCCAAAAACGTAGTCCAACATGAAGTGTCCCTTTGTGTCCCTTTGTTGTTCTTTATTATTATTAGTTCCCTTCATATATCCAAGAATACCTCTCTCTGAAATAATCTACTATGATGTTGTAGAGATACCTATTTATTTTGTGATCACGTAATATTGCCAAAATTATGCCCACTGCATTTCGAATGCTCCTTGAATGACAACAAATATGACGAGCCCTATTTTCTTACTCCGTCTTTCTACCATTGCTGTTATAGCAGTTTTGGTTGATTTCCCTATACGGAATCCGTATTGATTATCTTCG
>NNCF01134478.1:1498-20197 GCA_002313205.1 Laupala kohalensis
TTCATGTTACGTCATTATTTCTCCTTCATTTCCGATAATTTGTTAATGTTGAACGCGGTCAAGATTTACTGCTCAGACCATTTAAATCGTATTCATACTCCCGAGTAAGAAGTGTTGCCTATCTCCAAGGGACACCGTACTTTGCAAGGCGAGTTAGGAGAAAAGTTAATATTTTTCTGACATACGAGAATTGTGTTTCCTATACCCAAAAACATCCATCCACCCATAACAAAGAGGAATTATTTTCATTTTATACATCATTATCTGGGGTCATTCCATTAATAAACTAATACAAAATAATAATCGCACAGAGATTTAGAACCATATACCTATATTCGGGAGACAGAATTAAGACTATTTTCATGATTCAGGAAAAATAGGATATGTATAAAGAAAAGAAGATAAAAATATTCCGTTCTTCATTTGTTGCAGAACATAATTTTCAGGTTCGATGATATGCGTGTGATTTTTCGGTGGCTCTGTTTAGTTCGAAAAGGTATTTTTCATTGACAGAAAAAATGAACTATTGATTTCTAAATCATCAAATTATCGGAAATTCTAAAAAATAAATAAATTGAGGATTTTCTGTAATAACTCTACACGCTTTCTGTAATACTTGTCAATCTCAACACGATCATTCGTGCAATTTGTGTAAATTAAGTAAACGAAAATGATAGTCTGTAAAATATGTGCAATAACAAGATTGTTTCATTGCTCAAATGACTCACCTGCTATGTCTCGGGGCATCTCCAGGAAAGCCTGTGCTTCAGGTCTCAGATGTGGGACTCCAGCGCTAGCCACCGTTGCCGCCACCAGGAGTAGAACGGTTATTTTCATTGCCATGTTTCTTCGACCGAATTCTGCAAAAACAATAACTACGTTAGTGTTGTAATTTTCGGTATTTATTGGACTCCAAAAAACATTTTTGTCTAAGAAATAATACATTATCATATAGTGTTCACTTTATGAATGAGAATATTGTTTAAAAATAGATTAAATCGCACTCTAGTGGATAAAATGACACCTGAAATTTCACGACAGTTCAAATATAAAAATTTTGCCAACCTCGAATTGTTATGCGTCCGAGAACTATTTTACACGTTTATCCCCGTGTGTGTGACAATGCGGATCAGTGAAAAAAATATTGGATAATCAAATTATAGCACCTCATCTATTAGTATTATGAGCTTTATTTCTGAATAAGAAGTTTTGTAAGTAGAAGAATTCATAATATATAATACATTATAAAGCGTTATATTGTTATCCATGTTACCATGTATAACTTTAATATAGTTGTAGGAATATCAAACTACCAACAAAGTACTTTATAAATTAAAATGTGTAACCTATAGTTATACATATTTACAGACTCTTAAGGATCCACCTCCGAATGGACGCTGTTAAAATAAATTCCCCTCTAATTGAGATAAAAACTGTCACTCCTACGACAAATTAATTGTAGAAGAGAACATTACGCAATTCTCATTGCCTTCCGGGCATTTAAAAAAGGGTTTGAATTCAATTGTAATTAATGGTTCGCATTTTTAAATACATCATAATTCATGAACGAATGTTGTTATAACTTTTTATACATTAACATAATAGATACCATTATTAAAAGTTTTGTACGTGGTCACGTGCTCGACTAGCGCCTGGAACACTCATGCTACATTTAACGTGTTGCGTAGTGTGGAGATGTAGTTGAGTTTACAACCAAATCTCCGCTTCCACAAGATAAATAAAACGTTTTGGTTTTCAACTTTTTGCCTTGTAGCAATTTATTAAATACAACTAGAAAACTTTTGAAAAGAAGACACCGTATGACAATACGGAAACCTTAACGTCGTCTGGCCTTGCAGTTTGAAGGTCTGTAGCGGCGATCCTTGTAGTTTGACCCTCAGAGGTTCGTGGCGTCGGAGATGACGATCCGCTGGGCTCGCGTTCGTGTGAAGAGGAGCGCTTCTCGTGAGGAATCTAGCAGTGGTGTCTTGCGGTTTTCAAGTTCAAGTGGCGCGCCGCTCCGGGAGTGAAGATTCTCGTAGCTGGCGCAGAAGTTCTTCGCGTCGGCTAAGCCTTGATAAGTTTAGCTTGTCGCAGTATTTTAATAGGCGTGTTCCAAGTCGTGGACGCACGTATTTAGTAAAGCTTGATGCTTTAAGAATCTCGGAACTGAAAGTAGGCGAAGTTCGTCGAGATTATAAATTTCGGCATATAAGAGCACACCGAGCACGTCTGGCTAGTATGACCTGAGCTGCTGGAAGACTTGCTGGAATACTTGTTATCCGTCGCCAAGGGTGGTTCATTAGAGTGAAGATAGACGAAGATCTAAGTCATATTAGACTTAATTTGCTCCGAAGGGAGTAGCTTGTGAGGGTGCCGTCACAGGGTGGTTATTTGTTTACTTACTCATCAGGAATTATGCATGGAATTTATTTACGTCGAACGATACGTTCGTTTTCTATTCCTTGTCCGGGTCTTGGGATGTGTTGGCCTTGGAACGCTGTGCTTTGGAACTCTTGTATACAGAGGGGCCATGCCGTGGGAGCACGATGCATAAACAGTAAACAAACATGGCGAGAGCTTCTGATATGTGTTGAATAACGGCATGCATCGTAGGAAACTGTGTTCCTGAATCATCAACTACTAAGTGCGTGCGAGCTGGTTGTTGGGGCATGAGCAATTTAACGGGGAAAGAAGTTGAATGCAGAAGATGTGTATTGTAGGAAGGACACATTTCTTTCTACAAACGTATGAATTTTATTAATTTAATAGTTTCTTTATTATCATACAATCACATTCGATTCCATGATAAATAAGGAATTATTTGTTTGTTTTTAATTCGTTAAAAATACGTATGAGCTTTTTTTCATCAACAAACGATACTTATTCATTGTCTAAAAGATTTTGGTCACTTATTTACTGTATCGAAGAATTGAGAACACGGATGTTATTTTTGTTCTTGCTTTTCAAGATGCTAATACTATGCATTCAAACAATTTGTATGACTATCGCGGTAAGATTCAATTGCCATATGTCAAATTTCTGGAAGTTGTGGATGCCAATAAAATAACTGTTTTAATTTTCTAAGTAAATGCTCAAAACCTCAGGACATGGTTTTAATTAATTCAAAACGTTCTAATTTTTTGGTTTACGCAGCATTGGGCTAAATCGCATATCTCAACTTTCAAACATTCATTATGTTGATGTACAATTTAGAAATATATAGGATAAATGTTGAGAATGTTGGGAGTATTTTAAATAGAAAAACATCTTTGGAGTATTTCTTTGTTTTCGATATCAGAGTTTTATCTGTGACAAAATCTCATCGCGTATTGTCGTGATCATGCGTAGTGTCAGTTGGTTTTCCCTCATTTACTTTATCTAATCATCGATGAGCATGTGAATCAATTTGCATTGTTTTTTTTAGAATATCAGGTGACAATTAACAACACCTGAGTTAGAATTGAAAAATACCCTTGAAACAAGAACATAATAGGCTCGTCGATTTAACTTCATATTCAACAGGTGCACTATCTCCCGAGGTTTCCTTTCGTTTTCTTTTTTCTTGGTTCATTATGTTCTGTATTACTAGCTTACTCATTGGGAAACGATATATTATATGAATTTTTATTTTACTTGTGGTTAGAACTTATATATAAAACGTAACTTTCTGTAAGTACCATCTTTTTTCCCGCCATACTTTAAAAAAATCCAACATAGGGGTATCATTACAGATATTATTTTCTGGATATAAAATGCATCGTAATCTTACATTGTAACTATAGACTCATTGCATTGCTATTGCTTCAAAGATTCAAATTAAAAACGAATAATTTTGTGTTCCACATGCTTACCAAACTGTGAGAATAAAAATATTATATTATGAATATCACAATGAATTCTATGCTTTTCGTTTCTTGATTAACATTTATTTCATACTCCTTGAAAATTCTGTGCTATGAAACATACGGACTTATAGTAAATGGGATTAAAAAATATAATTTTGTCTTTCTGAATGAATTATAGTTTATTATAGCAAATATTTCTTTTGATATTAGTATAAAAAGTTCCGAAATATTGGAGAAGACACCGAAACTCGAATTTTAAACTTGTTGTTTTTATCATTTAAAAATGGAGAGCGAAGACTATAAGGATATGTCTTTTTTTTACAAAAATTCATCATTGGTGAGTAAATTTCTTTTCGGTGTCAGAGATCGATTAGATGAACTTTGACATGTTGTTCTGATTATACGTTTCATTTGGTTTTACCTTGTTTTGTGGATAGTACTCGTTGAAGAGGTGTAATGCAGTGTGTTTGTTTTGTTTAGAATTCAGGTGCCAATGAAAAAAGCTCTTGCAACGAGGTCATTCTTTGCTCTTCCACTTAACTTCGTATTCCACAGTTGCTTTATCTTCCAAAGGTCAATCATTTCAAACCTTGTTTTCTGTTCTTCACATCCTTTCTTACTAACTTACGCATTTTAAAACACATAAAACGTACCTTTTTTATGATTTCTTGGTTTGTGTTTTTTTATATTTATTTTATTTATTTGAATGTTTAATTATTTTGCTGTTATTATAAATTATGTATACCTTTATGAATGTTCTTTATTCGTATTTGTTTAAAGTTCATTCATTATCTTTGAAACTTTCACCTCCCAGCTCGTGATTTGATAATGGGTTTCCCTCTATCAGTAAATGAGTTAAACAGAGTTGCTTCTTTCTTGCCTTCCCTGATGTATTATTCATTCAATCTCGTATGTACTTATTGCTACTATTGGAAATGATGAATGTACTTTTTGATTTAAGACATCTTCATCACATGAATAGATGATATTATAGAAAGGGGTCTAAGCACCAGTCTTTTAACCCGGAAATGGAATCGAATACGACGTCACTGGTCAAGGGCGTTTGCAGACTGCGGCAAGTTGGGGCAGTTCCCCCACTTTAAGAGTTAATGCAGATAACCAATTTTCCATATGGAACATTTAGTGAAAGAAGTAGTTGAAAAATTTGCAACTAATCCTCACACACTATTGTTTAAAAATATTTCTGTTTAATAAATTGTGTTTTTAAATTAAAATTTAAACTTTTAATAATGGTGAGCATTATTGTATGGCATTCATTTCTCTTTGATATAGTTTGGATTAGAAATCTTCCCCATCTTACGCTTTGAGCTGGATACGCCCTTATCACTGGTCTCAGTCCAGTGATCAATAAATAGTACAGTTCTTTGTATTTACCAAATACTGGGATTCAGTGGAGTAAAAATGAAATATTATAATATTGAGAACTGCAGAACATCAGAACATCAACAGAAATGCAGATATGTAATTTGGCAAAGCTTTTAATTTTATTTTGTCGGCACAGGCTAAAAGAAATTTAATAATTTCGTTAACAAAAACAAACACATGATAATGAGGAAATAAACAAAACATTACCCAATAACACAATTTAGAACTAAAGAACAAAGTATTAAAATCGAATATTGCTCAAAATTTACAGTTAGACCCTAAATAATGACGTAAAATCGTAGAATGACCAATTATCGAATTCTTGGAACTATTTAAATTAATTGTAATATGTCAGATGCGTTGATATTCGTTTTATATACGCTCAAGAACATTCGTACTATCACGTATTTTAAATTTTTCTCGTCTCGTTTCATTGAGCGAAGTTAAAAAACCTTTTTGTGAGCCTACAGGAGTATATATTTTAATCCTTTAGTTTGATTTATTTCCAAATGTTTTATTTATGTATAATAACCTTTAACACGATGCTCGTGCTTGATATAAGACTTAAAATATTGAAGCTACATTTACATTAAAGCAAAGCTCATAGAAAACATGCGGACGAAGCAAAGGATTAAAGTAGAGATTTGTCTTGAGAATGACATAAATTCTATGCATTTCTTAAATAAAATGTGTGAGGTAGTAAAACATCTTATCCATTTAATATTATCACCTTGATCCGAATTGATAGAATAGTCCCTTTTTCTCTTCTGAAATGTAAATTAATTTATTGTCATCTACTGGTCATAAGTCGTTTGTAATTGCATTTTTCATAATTAATTTAAAATGTTATTATTATTTTTTATTAATTATTATAACCAATCATTGTAATAAGTGCTTTGAACTATATGTCTCTTGGAAGCACGCTGTAATAACATTATACTTAAGTATTGTTATTACAGCAAGTTGGTGTTTTGCGCAAATTACTTTCACAAGTAAGTGCTTCGTTCGATTTTCGTGCTGTCGTAGCATATTGCGCTGAACAGTTGTCGCATAGTGTTCGCTTGGAAAGATATACTATATTTGGATGGAGGAGGGTGATGGTGTGCTGTTATAATCGTGAGATGAAATTTCCCCTCATCTAAAGTATTCCGGTGTTCTCAAAGAAACAAAAAAAAATGCCACAAGGAGGAAAATCTCTACAAGATCATTGACTCTAAAATTAACCATCCTCACTCTCTATATTATCTAATATGATACATCGCGTAACATAGAGCAATGGGCGAATTCGTAGATAATTAATTCCATTTAAAGGAAACCTATATTTGAAAACAGATTCTGAGTGCAAAATATTGGAAGTGCCCTCGCTTCTCCTTTGGTGGCATTGCGGGGATCCATGCTCTTCGAATGTCCCTGTTTTAAAAACTTAGACTAAAAATAATGTCCCATTATCTTTAAATTTATAGTGTGGATATATATCATATTACGTGTAAGTAGGTCTACTAACGTTACGGAATATCTATCGCCCTGATTAAAGAAATATTCCTGATATTAAATTATGTTCTTAGACCTAACTGTACTCCTATGTGCCAAAACGATAGCAGAATAAATAACATATTGTTGAATTATCTACACAACCCAATCGATTCCTTTCTACAGTATTTTATATGTTTTTATGTACTAATCCACAAAATTAGAACTCGTACGTTAGAATCCTATAATGATATTGTTGGAGAAATAAGTCAAAAATTTCCTGATCATGTTCTGATTCCAATACTGTTTTAAAATTGTGAACACAGAAAGTGAATTTTTGGTTCCAACTCATTGGCTATTTTGGTTCCAAAACATTTTGCTGTTGAATAATTCTGAGCAAGTGCGCATACGTTGCAAACTATTTTTCAAAGAGCAAAAATGAATTTAAGCTATAATATATCGAAGTTTGTATTATTAATTTTCAGGGATATATTTTTTTTTCATTTCCTTTTATTTCTCTACTCCCTGCTTTTTGATTATTACCATGAATACTTTACAATTTTTATGTTCTCTGTTATTCTATCTTTTATTTGTATCCTTCTTCTCCTGGATTAAGTTATCTCTCAGTGGTTTTTACCCTATTAGGCTTGACCCGTTTCCACCATTGTGGCGCTTACGACATTTATTCCGCTACCTCCTGTTTTATTGATCTCCTACATCTTAATAATCTTCCTGCACATTCTTCAATAATAGTGTATGTTATTTCGCCACTTATGTAGTTTATCCAACTGTCCAATATATTGTTTACATGCCAGAACATGAGTGGGTAAAAATTAATTTGCATAGGAACTCAATCTAATATGAGATAATCGAATTACATCTAAAGAACAAAATGTTAATATACTAACATTTCTGAAATGTGACCATATTCACATTTTTTTATGTCACTCCATGACTAATCAATGAATGCAAAACTATATTTGAACCAAGACATACGATTTTCATAATATCTAGTTTACATTTTTACTTTCTCATATGCGTAGTGTATAGAAAGTATTGTAATCGTGAAAAAAAAATCGAAAGGAAAATTCTGGCGGAAATATCTTTTGAAAGAATATTTTGAATATTTATTTAACTTTAAACTTTTAATAAAGGACAGTAATAAGTTTATCTAGCGAGTTTGAGCATGAATATGGCACTGGAAGACGACCAAAATATAGAGAACCATACCAGATATAATCCATTCACTATACAATTTGTTCTCACTTTATGCCACAGACGGTGAAACGTATATGAGAAAGTGTATGGGTTTTGCACCACTAGTTTACTTTTGACGTACTTGAAATAAAACTACACTTACTGAAATATTTTCCATGAAGAAATGTTTTGTTCTCAGACTTATGGACGTGTAGTGTCAATTAAGAGAGCAATTATCTTTTATATGGAGTTACTTCGTCCGAAGATTTCCAATGTATCAGTCAATTGTTGTACTTCAAATTCTCGTTTGGATACCCATTTCACAAAAACTCAATTAATTTAATAAATTTTACCGCATTATAATTTACGTTTCTTATTATATAAGACTATAGTAAATATAGAAAATATTAACCAGGCCACACGAATTTTCTTTCTTTTGAATGGTATGAACGTTTTGTTGCGAAACGTTACCTCCTTTATTTGCTATCCCAGTATCCTTCTTTTGCTTCACGATATAATGGATCTCTCGCTTTTCTGTCTTATTAGCAAGAAAAAATGTGAACCAAAAAGTTGTAATATACTTCATGAAAGTAATTCTTAGCGAAATCACCTAATACGACATCCTATCTAAATACGATTGTTATTGATTAAACACTGAATTTGACTCTTGAAGATAATCTATTGCAAAAAGTAATGTACGCGGATTTCTCTATATTAATTATAGACTGCTCTTCGAGTTACTGCCGTGACATATCCGAGAAAGGACAATGCATGACTCGTATTCCTGAAACCTTAGAAAATGTTAGGAAAAAATTATTAAGCAAATGTCAGGTTAAAATCAGACCAAATTCTGCAAATTTTCAACACATTTGTGAGGAAGAGCATTGAAAGTTTTATTATCAAGGTACATGGCGCGTATAACTTAAGAATTGATCACGACAACTTATTAATGACGGTCCATTTGAAAGGTATGGTCTATTTTTGATCCAATGGAAACCGTTGAGAGGACCACTTTCGTTGACGAGGTAATTGCCAATAGTTTTATCTTATTTCATAATTTCGAAATGTCTAATTAAAAATATTCATGTTATATAGTATATGTCAAGATTTCGGTTAGTTGTTGGAGAGCAGAAAATAGGTTGTTAAATAATGCAATTATCTATTTGTCTATTACAATACAGCACGTAAATTTTTGCCATTAGCTATTCCTGATTTCAGGGTTTTTAAATCTCATGTAATTTTGACATAATACATAGACGCGGTTACGAAATTAGCGCGTGACATTCCTTGAGCAAGATTAAGGTTTAGAAAATGATTTTTCGGTTTTTTCTGTACATTATTTGATTACTGCTTCCATACACATATTACGATATAGTTGCTACCTCTATTTCCTTCAACCTGACTTCAGATAAGATGCGGGATGTATCAAGCATCCTCACCTCTAACAATGTCACAATTTAAAAATCTTCTAACTATTCTACAGGTGTTAAGGATAGCTGCTTAATGTAAAGTTAGAAATATGTTTTTAGGAGATGAAGCCGATTGATGCTCAAATGCAGACAGTGAGGGATGACTCCAGTGATGGACAGGACTGTAGGAACTGTATATACACACTCCATATTCCATAAGCGAAGAATTTCCGATTTCAAATCTTCGTATTTTTGAATTTTATCATTGAATGTAGTTTGTTGTTTGTGGGTATTGGTTACTGCAATATTACTATCATTATTATTATTACTATTATTATTAATATTATTATTACAGTATGAAAGTGTTCCTCTTATAAAATTTGTCTAACGCTCACTGTTTCAAATTCCCCGGATAAATTATTGTACTTCTTACTTCTACCAGTTCTGTAAAAAGTTAATCTTTGTAAATTAAGCAATTATTATTCGTTAAGTGTTTCTCTGATTTCCACATTAATGAGTCAGAATTATTACATATAGATTTTAAACGTGTTCTAGATTTTGTAAGCAAACATGTTCCCTATTTTATTTAATAAGCCTTATATATTCATGTATAACATAAAGCATTTTAATATCTTACTTTAAATTTTTTTCTACTGTCTTAAGACAAAAGAAATTAGCTTCTTGTTCTGTTTCAACCAGTTGTAATTCTTTTACATTGTTTTATTTTCCCAGATATTTATCCTTTTTTTCTAAGTCACATTCATTCGTAATTCTAATGAGGTTAGTCTTCAGTTCTCTTCATTGATTTATCTATATTTACTTGCTTTATCCATATGAATTCAAAATGTCCTTCTTTACATTTAATATTTACTTTCCAAAATAGTTCTATTATAAATATTTAGAGTTATTGATACTAGGAGAAGCTGGATAGAGTAAGGAAGGTTTGCTTTTCAGTAGTCATAGCTATATGAACTGGGACATTCATTTGAAAAGCTACAAATTCTCTGGCCCAATCGGGAATTGAACCCGGGATGACTTGGTGATGAGTGACAACACTATCACCTGAGCAGCAGGCGGGACACTAATTATAAATGGAAATAACAGTTCATAAAAATATAATATTTAATTTTCATTTTTAATTCCTTTTTTTTTTAGAAGTTTTAGAAACCTTGTTTTGAAAAATGTAGTTGTTAAACCTAACAATTGTTTTATATTTGTTTTATTTGGCTTTTATTGACTACTAGGACGTTCAAATTTATTAATTTTGCACTTGATCAATAATTGTACAAATACTTTCATGTTTATCTCATGTTTGTAACCCCTTTTTGAAGATATATTCCGAGATCATTTTGCTCCAATTCATTTACCCACGTAAATTACGCTCTTAATTCTTTGTTTTATTTTTTTTAAATTTCTCTATTTTATTTACTTCCGCATTGTATTGGTCAAATAGGAATGTTATAGATTGCTTAATATCTTTTCGTGGTTATCTTCCCTCAAAAGGTACCCACGAAACGTTTTTTTGTTAACACTCTCCAAATTAGTGTCATTCAAAGACTCACAATCCACAATATCAGTCTATTGGCTCTGCAACATTAGATGCAACAGTTCCTGTGGCTGCTTCTTGCATTCTACATTCCTGACACAGCCAGGCAGTTTCCTTTTTTAAGAGTTGTATTTTACTCAAGTGTTGTATAATTCCAAAAAATATATTTACTAAACATACGCAACAGCAATTGAATTTAAAACTTTTACTCTTAAATAAATAATCATTCAAACATGTCACTTGCCCATCAAAAGAAATATGTCCTTCCAAAAACCATATTCATTCAACCAGCATTATTCACATATAAGTATTCCTTTGCAAAAAAAAAAAAATTTACTCTTAATAAAATATCCTTACAATGACACACAAACCAATTATAAATACATTATTACCTTGACGAAAAAATTACTGTTAGATCACTGTTTATTTTTGCATACTAACCTTAATTTCTAAAGGCACAAACACTTAAAAGTTCAGAACAAACAGTTTTAAACCTGCAGATTCACCTAGGAAGACAATCTATTGCACAAACTCCTCAAATTACAAAACTTATTATTTCCAGTTTTTTTGACAATGCATTTAAAAACCACACAAGATTATTTATTACAACAAATAAATAAACAAATTGTAATTCTAAAAAGTATAAAGTGAAATAATAAAAAACTATTTAAACAAAAAAATTTATTCAAGCTGTGTACTAAAAAGTAAAATATGTTAAGATTTTTTATTAAGGTAGTGCAATGCCAAATCCTAATACCACCATGCATTCAAGTATTTCAGATTAGTAGATCATAATTAAAATAAACAAACTAATTTATCACTAAAAATGATTTAATATTATATGTTAAATTATTTTCTTTCAAAAAGCTTCTTGCGCGAATGGTATTTTTACATATATAATGCATACTTTCTCAAGTAATTACTTACCAACCAACCGCTGTTCTTTGAAATAAATTGATATCTTCTTTCATAAACAATCTTTAAAATATTATATTATCTATTAAAATTTGGAGTTAGTGCAGTTACTAATTTTCTAAAGTTAATTCTACAAAGGTCAGATGCGGCGTAGAATACGAAAAAATCGGGCGTTTTTCATGGATTTTCGCATAAATAAAATTTTTGTTTACACTCCCAGAACGTTTTAATGCAACTATCTAAACTTTGAAGATATTTCGTTTCACTTGATTACTGTTTTATTACATTTGGTCAATATGTTGAGGATATGTCATATTGTGAACATAATTTCCACTCTGACCTACTCAGACGAAATTAATAATTTTATAAAGGAAAACATGTCTATACCGACCGCGCAAACATGAATGGGTCGATCCACACAAAGTGATCCAGGTCAAGTCGTCTCGCACCTCATCAGAAATATTTCTTTTTTTTATTGAGAGTTAAAAAAATATAAAACATAATTGAAAAAAAAATACCAAGTCTGGTTACAAAATGCCGGTCGTTTTTGTTTTCGCGCGCTCACATTTGTCCTTAAAAAACTTATACTTATCCTTTCTTTTTTCAAGATTAGTCTACGACAATTAACGTCCATTATAAATTCTAATTAAATAAAAGAGAAAAATATTAAATAAGTAATGAAAGACTTATGACCTTTCAAAACTTACGACCTTCTTTTTACGAAAGTCGTCGGTCTTTCATTATTTCTTCAATATTAGTTTAGCGTATACTTTTTAAATAAAGACATTGTTTTCAGGGGTTTCAAGATATGTTAGGTTAAAGTTTGCACAAAGAATTTATTTATTTATTTACCCGCGTCTTATTGATTTCGCATCATTAATTAGAAGTTTCAAAATAAACAAATTTGTGTTTTTTAAATCAATTTTCTAAAGGAAAAGATAAAGTATGAGACCTAACTACTTTGGGCTTGTACATGTTTATACATTGATAATAAGTACAGATTCATTCTTGAGGTATATGTCCTTTCCATATTTTGACATTTCAAAAATCGAACTTTTTCAACTCCTCTTTTTTGAAAGCTTTGTTTGGGGACCTACTACAAATTTTACATTTAATA
This sequence comes from Laupala kohalensis, assembly GCA_002313205.1. NCBI lineage: Eukaryota > Metazoa > Arthropoda > Insecta > Orthoptera > Trigonidiidae > Laupala > Laupala kohalensis. The sequence continues at coordinate 14,387 of NNCF01134478.1, forward strand.
GTCTAGTCTATGATTTAAAGGTCTCTAGTGTCGAGGTCAAGTAATTGTGGAGCTCTACTCCCCCAGGGGACTTACATCTAGAAAATACGTGTTTGGCGAACACGGGGCTCCGAGCTGAGTCTGGCATAACTTCCACTTAGTTTTGCTAGGCTCCTTCCTTGGGCTCAAATGACATCAATGTTGACGAGCCCTAAAGCCACACACACAAAAAAAGGCTCCTTCCTTTCTCTTTCCTGACCTTTCTTGGACACCTCTTGTTTTTTTCGATCCCGACGCTATTAGGGCTAGGGTATCTTTCATTTTCCTTTTTCTTCTTTTTTTAACGTGTTAAGTAAAGTCTTGAAATATGTTGGAATTTGAGTTTTGAGTTGTAATTCAGGAGGGTTTTTAGTGGGTATGGCTGAGTCATCCGGCGAGTCCCACTCGCAGGGAGACTCATGTTGGCTCTCCCTAGTGCGTTACTGCATTTTCCCCACCTGTACAAGTTTTAAGGGCTCTAATGACCTTGATGTTGACGAGCCCTAAAGTCCCACAAAAAGAAATGAAACATCTACCCTCCGGGAACCCCTTGGGCACCTTCGGGGTCTGTTCAGGGATAGTTTGACTTTGACTATGATATTAAACTACTGTAAAAAGTACAACTTTGAGCTTCAACTGTATCAGAGATATAATTTTCCAAACTTTTTTAAAACTTTTCTTCTCAACTTATATGAATAGTCAATTTTAAATCCTCAGCCCAATCGAATGATGTGCTCTTTTACAATAATGTTTTAACAAATCATTATGAAATATAAGAAATAGTAACATTGGCTTGCTAAATGTTTATAATTTTATTGAAATTAATTATATATGCCATAATGTTGTACTAGCACTATATCAGAGGTGCTTATCCAACAGTTATATTTCTTAAGAAAGCTTAGCTTCTTATTTTCATACTATTAAATAGCATAAACAGTAGCCACACATGATCTAGGACATTCGCATTCCTGAGTGTGCGGTCTGTATACGCACGTTTTCGTACATTAATAATTTATTAATTCCGTGAGACCAGTTCTGATTACTATACAAGATCTTGACTTTCTTTGCCTCTCAAGAAGGAGGTGTTCGCAAAGTTCCGGGAGGGTAATATTTTTAGAATTAGTTTCAGGTTTCCTGTTCCCGATGGGTCGTTTATGACCACTGTTCGCAAAGGACCGTGATCGCCAAGGGCCAGCTATCAATTTATCATACTCAAGTCTTTATAATATTCATTAAGTTAAACAAAGCATCACCTAAATTAGAGTAATTCAAATTTCTAACGTTTTTATAATTTAACGATTAATACACGTCCAAACATTATCAGATGGTTCACAGGGTTTTTATTGATTGAAATTACGTAATGATCGTAGTCTTTATTTCTATTTTCTCCCACGAAGATAACACTTTGTAACATGTAAAGAAATGTACCATTAATTTTATGAAAATATAAATGGTTCATTGAGAAAAAATGTTTTTCCTTTGATTAATTTATTTTTGAAAATACACTTATTTTGATAACAGTAATTGGTCAACGTTAGTCATCTCACATTTGTTTCTTTGTAGGTGGTATGCTCTTGATATGGAACTTCAGCTTCCAGGCATCAAGTTGACGGTGGCATAGGCATCATTGTTGTATCCCTAAGATATTTCACCAACTTTATCCAATCCTGAGACAAAAGATGTTTTTGTATTGTTTCTTTAAGTGTAATAAATTTTCACTTACACGCATTTCTAGTCTGTTTGAAAATATGTCAAAATACATCAGGTACTATACGAGTACAATACCTAATTAACGGACGCATAAATTCACTTCATTTCTATAAGTTTAAAAAAATATAATAATAGACTAATAACACTTAGTGCGATAATGGCAAGCTACAAGGATAATGTCAGTAACTTAAACATTGGCACGAAAAATTGGGAAATTAAATATCCGCCGGATGTAGGTAAACACAAATATTAATTACTAAAACATAATTCATGAAATTGTGGAATAGTAGCTACATAGTACTCTGCGAATCAAGCTTATTATTCGCTCATTTACATTTTTTGCCTTGAATAAATCTCTGTATTTTCGTACTTTGAGAGCTTGTTGAAAACATTGACGACTTCTACGGCACTTCAAAAAAAACAAAAAAAAAACATGGGGAGTCTTAGATTTTTGTATTTTGCACCAACGAACTACCCTTTACCTTTCCAAAATTATCCGGCCTTAAGCTTTGGGAAAAATCACCATTGCCTGCCACGTACCGTTTAAGTAGCCAGTGAAGAGTGTTTTACAAACTATAGTCGATATAATCGATATAAGCATTATTGTATCCATAACACCAATTTTAGATGTTTAAGTGATTTAAGTCTTCTTACAAACGAGACGTGTCACTGAATGAATGATACACTTCACTTTCTCAAGTGTTTATGAAATCTTCAGTTAAAACGTATATGATATAATTAGTTGGTAAGATAAGTTTTATGTTTTCAAATGATACTTACTGATGTAGTTAACGCTCTAAAATATGCACACATTTCAGTCTCAACCAATTCAGCTACGGCAGAAAATACAGTATTCATGTATTCATCCACTAAATGGGTGAATATTTCTCCAACTATCTCAGAAGTAATCCCTCCTCCAAGCGAACCTGTTAATTCAACCTGGAATAAAATATAAAGAATATTAAGAAAATATTCTCAAAGGTTATTATAGATTTACAAATTTCCTTATAGATATTTTTACATTAGATATGTCACCACTGATACAACATATCCATACATCCACGCAGGAAGAATGGAACAGGGCAAGAAATAGATCACTGACGTTGAGATTTGTTTATTAATTTCAGGCACGGAAACACATATAAAACATTTAAAAATTGCTTTGACAAGGAAAGAAAATAATTCTTAAGTTATCTCAGTTAGGTACCTTGTATTACTTATCATCTGTGTAAAGACGTATATCAAATAATATTTTGTTATGAAGAGTAACAGCGGTTTTCAAATAATAACCTCTTATCATGTTAGCGGCACCTTTTATATAATCTACTTTATGTTCAGCGGAATAAATTTTAATCATACTTCAAACTAGATCAATTTTTACATATTACAGCCGTCGAAGTGAGTCGGTTCACGTCCTAGGGGATAAAGAGAAAGCTCTCAAGTATTTCTTATCTTTTACATTACTTTTCTCCTATTTACCTACTTCTTTACTGACCTTCGCTTTTATATTCTTTACTGACCTTCTCTATGTGCTGAACGCTCATACGTGGTTGAGGTAAGTCAAATCATGAGGAAGGTTAATGGTGTTCTGCAGAAGACCAATTCCTTCACCGTGACATTTGACTGTCCTCAACTACCGAAAGTTCTAAAAGTCGGATGACTTTACCTGCCACTGCTGCCTCTATTTCCAAATTCTCTGCGCCGTTTCAATTGCCCAAGATTTGGCCACATGACAACATCGTGTAATTGCCGTGCTATTTGTGGCAAGTGTGGGAAACAGGAACAAGAACCCGGCATTCCATGCCCGGGGACTGCTATGTGAATTAATTGCTCAGGCAAAATACAACAACACCGTCCAAGACGTCGCAGAGACCTAAAAAAAACGTCTCTGTTCTTCCTTCCTCCGAATTGGATTGTGCATTGTCCGACGGTAACGCGGAAATGCACAGTCAGGAGCCCGTCCCAGTAGGTTCCAAATCGTAATAGCTTCCGTACTTCAGTGGAACCAAAAGGTTTTAGAACTCAACGTGAAGAGTTACAGCTCTTAGCGCGTCGCAATCCGATCTGTATTTGCCTGCAAGAGACAAACCTTTTACCAGAACAGTCTCTGCGGGGATACATCAGCTTCAGATATGGCACAACGGGAGATCGAGCAAGAGGTGGAGTGTCCGTGTTTGTTAGAAACACTATCCTCTCGTCACCCGTTCTCCTACAAATTTAAATCCGGGCTGTAGCAGTCACAATTCTCAGCATACCGACTATGACCGTGTGTTCAATATATCTTCTTCCGACACGAGATCTCTCGGAGACTTCTCTCGGGGATTTAATTCACCAGCTTCCTCGACGATTCCTCCTTCTTGGAGATTTTAACGCCCACAGTTTACTGTGGGTTTTATCGAGCGATTGCTCCAGAGGCAAACTGCTGAATTATCTCTTCGAGCGTGAAGATTTATGTATCATCAACACCGGGGCGATGACCAACTTTGCGTCTGCCACGGGGTCATGGACTGCTATAAACCTATCAATTTGTTCTCCTGTGGTTGCTGATATCTTTCAATGGCAGGTAGAAGGTAATCTGCATGGTAGTAATCATCATCCTATCTGGTTGTCCTTGAAGGGATGTGCGACTTTTTCCGAATGCAAGCCTCAGAAATGGATTCTCAGAAAGGCTAACTGGACACTATCGTTCTCTGCATGTCTTCAGAGAAACAAAAAGTGTCCAAGAGAGGATTCATCACGCCACTGAAGAATCCATTCCGAAAACATCTGTGTTAACTCAAAGACCTCATGTCCCCTGGTGGAAGGACGCATGTAAGTTCGCCACGCGGACGAGGTGAAGAGCGTTGCGCAAATTTAAGGGTAGTCCATCTCCAAAAACCCTCACCGCGTATCGGATTGCTAGAGCCAAAGCTCGTAGAACCATCAAAGAATCCTGATCCGGCTCCTGTAAAGAGTTTCCAAATACTATTAAGAGAACAACATCATCCACTAAAGTATAGGAGCCAATTCGAAAGATATCTGGAAGTATTTTCGAGTCCCAATATCTAGACTCATGTATCAGGGTCAGATTCTATCCAATAACAGAGAAATTTCAACAGTGATGGCTAAATTCTTCGTTAATCTAACAGCTACAGCAAACTGTGATCCTGATTTCGCGAGGAAAAATGAAATAGCAGTGAGCACCTCCCTTGACTTCCTTTCCACCAACTGGGAAACCTACAACTCTTCCTTTTCTATGTGGGAACTTGAGTCTGCTCTAGCGACAGCCCACGACACTGCTCCTGGCCCTGATTCCAAACACTATGCGATGCTCAGACAACTCAGTCTAGAACCAAAAGAATAACCTCTGGATATCTTTAATCATTCATGGTCAAAGAGAGTATTCTTTAATTCCTGGAAAGAAGAAGGTCTTATCTCTCTACTAAAACCAGGAAAGGACAAAATGATATCAGAAGTTATCGAAGAATCGCCTTGACGAGTTGTGTTGGTAAAACTCTGGAGAGAATTATCAACCGACGTCACGTTTGATATCTTGAACGGCATGACTTGCTGAGTCGATCTCAGTGTGGTTTCAGGCAGTTCCATTCCACCCTGGACAATTTACTTCTCCTGGAAACAGAAATTCAAGATGCCTTCGTCTGAAGACAACATGTCGTCGGAATATTCTTTGACATCGAAAAGGCTAATGATAATACATGGCGTCATGACTTTTTAAAACATCTCTATGCCTGGTGTTTTCGAAGACATCTTCCTCTGATGTTACAATCCTTTTTGGATCAGCGTTCCTTCCGATACACACACCTCGGATTTCCTTCTTTAAGAGAACGGTGTTCCTCAGGGCTCAGTCGTGAGTGTGACCTTATTTGCAGTGGTCATTAACAGAATAACATCTACTGTAGGGAATCGTGTCCAACACTCTCTTTTTGTTGACGACTTTGACATCTTTCGCTCATCGTAGAGTGTCACAGGTGTGGAGCGACAAATCCAACTCGTTCTCAATAGATTGTACTACTAGTGAAAGACGACTGGCTTTCGTTTCTCTGCTGAAAAACACGCTGTGTTCTTTTCAGAAGGAGACCAAGC
>NNCF01134479.1:0-24895 GCA_002313205.1 Laupala kohalensis
AGGGAGGGGATTAAAATTAAAAAAAATTATATTCGCATGTTTTGAAGTCTACAATAAATAAAAATTTAAAATATTCGTAAAATTCGCGCATAGGTAAGAGCAAGATTATGCAAGTTTTTTTAGTGACGGAAAAAAATACGTTCAAAATTGTCAAAGAGGGGAAACGAATTTATATTCTAGGTACAAATTATGCTATAGTATGGACAATTAGAAAATTTTAAAAAGAAACATTCCATTGTTTTGGTTGTCGAAGAAACTTTCTATTTTTCATTGTTGTTTTTTCTCCCGACTTTTACGTGTACAATCACATTCCCATCCATTTCTACGCAAAATCCACAAAATTGTCAAATTAGGATAGGGAGATTTTAACAAAATTAATGAATTAATTAATTTTAACAAAATTCTTATGCATGAAGTCCATGAAATCAGTAGTCAATGGACACGATTCGTTCAACATATGAAAATTATTGATATCAGTGGTTTTTTCTTTTATTATTACATTTTTGAACTAGTGGTGCAAAACCATTGCATACGTTTATCCGTCTGCAGCACAGAGTGAGAAAATATTATGTAGTGAAAGGGTCATTTCTGGTGTGGTTCTCTATATTTTGATCGTCCTCCAGTGCTCTATTCATGCTCAAAGTCGCTAGATGAACATATTACTGTGTTTTAGTTGAAATTTGAAAATAAAATAAATATCATAAAAGTGTTATGTAAATGTAATTTCGTTGTACACAGAAATTGATGTATTTTCGTATCTGCAGTGCGTTTGCTGCTCTCCTATGTATTTTATCATTATCATACCTTTCATTTCAGTTTATGAAAAGTGTATTCTACGTCTGTTTGGTCCACTTACACTGCTAAATATTATTCAAGCTTCTTGAAACTGTAAACTAATGTGTATGTGTAGCAGACAGAAATTTGAAGCACTCTTTGTTTTAAATTTAAATAAATTTAGAGCATGTGCATCAACAACAAATAAATTCTACCGTAAATACTAAATGCGAATTAAATTGATTCATGTATTTGTTCAGAATCGCTGCGCACAGACAGACAGAACGGACAGACGGTATGCCAAAAACATTTTTCACAATCAGGGATTGCCAAAACGGATATTTCCGTCGAAATCTCGCTTTCGAATTTTTTCACGATTAAATACTTTCTATATACTATGTATATGAGAAAGTGACATCACTGACATCAGTGGTCTAGTGGTAGCGTAGTATCTCGCACAATACTTCTGAACTCTAGAATGGAGGTCTGCAAAAATGAGAAGATAAACTGTAAATCAAGCAATTTAACATCCAATGATATCTCTTACTTCATCTATTAGGTATATTATTTTTTGAGCTTTCATTAATACGTTCTGATCAATTGTTTGGCAGAGGAAGGAGCTGGTAGCTGTGCAGGGTTCGAGATGGTCTGAAAAATTGCTGTGTTATGTTTGTATGAACAAATGACGATAATAATCACACCAACATTCAAGATGGATTTAAATATTCAAGAAATCATTTTGCCCGTCTATCGTTTTAGCTGTTGAAGAGAAATCCTTGTAGCCTCTCAAAACAAATGCCTGAACGTTATATTTTTTAAGTTCGCACTATTTTTCCATCATAATATGTACAACCTGACTATTCTATTTTATAATGTGCATGTAACGTATGGTGGACACCAGTGGACATTAGTGAACACGGTGGAGATGGTGAAGATAAGTTATATTTGCGTGATTGCCAGCATACGTCAATATGCGTCCCATAAACGTTATTACGTAAATTAATTGTGGAGTTTAATAACTCTCCGTTTTAGCTCATTATCGGGAGAAGAATGTGTTGAAAACTATACGAAGATTTCAAGATGGTGGACGACGTAGAACCGCCCGATAAAGTCGAGTGTAAAAATTACAAATGTCATCAAAAACAAAAAGTAAATTTTGTAGTTTGCGTAAGATGTGAAGAAGTTTACCACTTGAGTGACTTCAACAAATTGAAAAATGTTAAGTTTCTGAGTAACGTATTGGTTATTTGTAATACCCACAAAAGCCTTAAACCTGTATAATGCAACTCTAAATGATGACGTTCGAGCTGTGGTATCAAAGATAAAGTTGAATGAATATAAAAGAGCAGTTAATAAATTGAAACAAGAAGTTGATCAATCATTATCGTCAACTAGACTTGACAACTTTGAGTGAAGAAGAACCTGATATGAAAGCAATTATTACTGAAAATATTCTGTTGAAGCAACTAAATGAGGAAATAGGGAAAAAAATGATCTACTTAAAATACCATAGAACTGGTGAAAATTAATAAGCCTACTTCATATGCAGAAATGACTACAAATAAGATTAAAAAGTAAGTAAATGTTCAGGATATTAAAATAATTCATAAAGTATATAAAAAAGATGATAAAATGTTTGATACTGTTACTTGTGTTCTACAAAATGAAATAATAATTCCAATTAAACGTGTCATAAATACCAAAAAAATAGTACAATAGTGCATTGTCTAAATAGTGAAGATGTTGTATGTACAAGTCAAATATTGCAACAAAATCTTGGCTCCAATTTTGAGGTTAATGTAATGAAAAACATCTACCTCAATTAAAAGTTTTTGGAATTTCCAATTAACTAAATAAAGATGAAATTGAAGACGACATTAATCAAAGGAATTTTCATGAATCCAAAAACAAATGTAAAATTGTGCATCTGTTTAATTATGCTAGTAACAAAAAAGGAGCAATAATTGAAGTATTCAAAGACCTCTATGAAAACATCGTTAACAATAAATATAAGTTTTACATAGGATTCCAATGTTGCAGAGCCAATGATTCGTTTAAGATTTTAATTTGTTACAAATGTGCTGGTTTTAATCATAATGGGAAAAATGGGAAAATAAATCCAAATGTATTTTCTGTGCTGGTGAACATATGGCTCAAAATTGTAATTCAAGAGATCAACTCCATTGTGCTAACTGCACATATTCTAATGATAAATACAGCACTCAACACAATATATATGGCTTCAGATATTAATTCATGTACAATTTAAAAAAAAAAGATAAATTTATCAATTTCCAACACTGATTACCCTGTGTATCCAATAATTCCAGATTATTTGGAACCAATTATGCCATCTAATAAGAATATTATTAACTTGCACATCACTACAGGTAATGCAGACATCACTAACTTAGTAGAATTGCAGACTACTGGTAAAACAGATGACATTAGTAAGGTAGATATTGCTAGTATAGTGTTATCAAAAGAATTACTGAGATCAAGCAGTAAAATAAGCATAATGCCAGAACTACACAGAAACAGTGATCAAAATATTGAGTTTATGGACTGTCTACTGAAAGAACATATAAAAAAAGAAAAAAATTGTCATGTCCTCAACACTCTTAATAGATTTATAAATAATAATCATAATCTAAGTATGTACGTTAATATCTGAAGTTTAAATGCTAATTTTGATAAATTCCAAGTTTTCATTGAGAGTCTTGAGATTAAACTTTGTATAATAGTTTGTACTAAAACCAGGAAATTGGAACATTATAAATTCTTCAATATAACTGGTTATAAAATATATTATAATGAAGGCAACATTAATATCACAGATGGTGTGGTGTTTTTTATAAAAGAACACATTAATGAAAAAAGTAACAATATTGAAATAGGCAGATTAAATATATTTAACTCTCAACTAAAATTAGAAAATAATGTATATTTGGAAATATCATCAGTTAGTGGGTCTCATGACATACCTAAAGCTGAATTTATTGCTGATTTTGTTGTTGTTGTTGTTGTTGGGGCTTTAGGGCTCGTCAACATCGAGGTCATTAGAGCCCATTATTGCTGAATTAAATAACTATATGAAATTAAAAAATAAAGTAAAATATCACCTCTTGATTGGTGACTTTAATATTGATATACTAAAAATTGATAATTACAGCCAAGAGCATTTAAATAACTGCCTGGAGCATGAATTTGTACCAGGCCATCTGAACAAGAAATTAATCAGGGCTCGTGTATTGATAATATATTTATTAAGACTAGTTCTATTGATACAAAAATCTTTAAATTATCAAATTTGTTCAATGATCACTATCCTCTCTTTTTAATGAAATACTATTGAAAACAATCTGAATGACAAAATACCTAAACGTATTAACTACAATAAATTAATAAGACAAGCTGAAAAAATATGTTGGAATTCGATATTATCAATACATGAACCAAATACAACCACACAATCACTTATTAAACTAATAACAGACTGTACTAGCTTAGCTAAGATTCAGATCAAAAAAACAATCAACGGCTACACCCCATAGATGTTGGATAACTAAAAGTATTTTAGCATCTTGTTCAAAAGAAAGAGACTCTAAATAATATTTGGAAAATGGAACCAAATGACTTGCAAATTATAACTGATTATAAAACTTATGTTAAAATACTCGATAAGGTGATAAAAGAAGCCAAAATTATATACAAAAAAAGCATGTAGAGATGAGTATTAATAATTCCAAGAATCTATGGTCATTTATAAATGATGAACTTGGTAAAAAAATTCAAAAAGATTGATTATATAAATTTTATACATGATGATAAAAAATCCAGGATCCATGTAAAATTGCTAACTATTTCAATACATATCTTAGTAATGTTGGTAAAAAACTTAGCAATAAAATTGAACAACCAACAAACCTTCAGATAAAACTACCTCCACCTAACCCGTATACAATTTTTTTATCACCAATGAATAATTTTGAGGTATTAAACATTATAGAAAACATGAAAATTAAAAGTAGTGGAGTTAGAGCTATTATTACACTAGCTAATTTTATTGTTGAACCTCTTGTACACATAATAAATTTATGTATAGAAAGATCAATTTGGCCAGATAATTTAAAACAAGCTGATATCAAACCGTTTCATAAAGTTAAAGAAAAGCATAATGTCTAACTATAGACCTATTTCATTGATATCTAACATTGCAAAAATTCTTGAAAAAATTATCTACCATACAATTTTGGAATTTATTAAATTACACAAAGCAATAACAAAAAGATAGTACGGATTTATGACAAAATTGGGCACTAAAGATGCTTTAAATTATTTAACCAATTTAATACATGATAGACTTGATAAAAGTGCCCCAATAGCTGTAACAATTTTGGATCTGGCAAAGGCATTTGATACAGTTAATCATAATATATTGTTGGATAAATTATATAACTATGATATTAGAGGTAATGCTCATCAGTTAATTACCTCTTACTTACAAAATAGATCCCAACGTGTAAACTTTAATGATGTTATAAGTGAATATTGTGAAGTAAATACGGGGATTCCACAAGGCACAGGTTTGGGACCACTACTATTATACATTAATGATCTGTTAAATTCTATGCCTGAAGATATAATTATTTCATTTGCCGATGACATAACTGTCATATCAACTGGTAAAAATTGGAATGAAGTTGAAACCAAAATGAATAAATACCTTAGTGATATTAGTAATTGGCTGGCTCTAAATAAGCTTTAATTAAATACAGAAAAAAACTGTTTGTATGACCTTCAGAAACTACTGCAATAGTGTTCCTAATTTCCTGGACATTTCTATATATGGTAAAACTATAGAAAAAGTTGAATCTTGCAAATACCTATGAATTGTTTTTTATTACAAAATGAAATAGGACAAACATATTGAATACATCTTAAACAAAATGAAATACTTAATTTATATTTTCCACAAGCTTGCCAAAATTATAAGCTCTGAAACTCTTATAATGCTTTATTATGCATTTTTCCATAGTATTATAACTTTGGGATTACTGCATGGGGAAGTGCTTACTCAAATTGTTTAAAACTGTTAATCATCAGAATAAACCTCTGAATTTAGATCAGCTTTTCTCTTAAGAAACATTAAAATATCACTACAATGAACTAAAATATTTTTTTAAAAAATCAAACAGTTTCACAAGCAATGAAAGTATTCTAATACCGAGAAGGTACAAAAATGGTAGTAGTACAAGTAGTGTAATGAGTACAATAACTGTCTTTAATTCACTACCAAATGAATTTAAAGTCCTAGCAATGGAAATACAAGAAAAACAAAGTTAAAGAAATGGGTTGCATCAAATTTATGATAAAATAAAATCTATTTTTAATAGCAGTATTAAAAGAAATTTAACTATGTAACTAAATTATAAACTCTATTGGATGTTCACTTGTAATGAAGTTTATAAGATTATATATTAAATTATAATTATATTTTACTTTTCTCTTAGTTTCAAGTTCTTTTTGCCCACAAACAGGTAACCCCGATTACCTCTGTGGGATTTACGTAATGACTACTTGTAATATTATGTAAATTAAATTGGTCTAATAAAGGAAATGAAATGACAATGACAGTTATCCTGCAAAATTATTGAGTACGGTCCGAACTTTATCATCCGGATCACCAATTATCCGTATATGTGGGTAAAAATTTGGAGATTTAAAGGAAACCAGTAGTGAGCAAATAACTTGGAATGATATGTTTGAAAAATAGGATAACATATTTATAATTCCTGAACCTAAACTATTGTTACTGCACTGAGCTAACTGTTACCACAATAAAACTATTATACAAGTATCACTGAATTATCTTTTTAACTGTACATTGTTAGTTAGTTTTCTCCCCTCAACAATACATATCTTGGTCATGTTGCCTTGCAAATAACAATTTTTCAGAAGAAATCTAATTACCCAGATATTTGACATTCCAGACGGAATCCGGTCCCAATTGATACGAATAATTAGAGTTTTCTGTCCTTGTATATGAAATAATTCTTTCCATTGTTGATATACGCATTGATCGTTCCGCATTCGACGTCTAACAAAAAGCGACCAATATTTAAAAATTAATTCAAAAATAATATTAAAAATATTTCAAAAATACGTCAAATAGTTTTGAAGTTACATTCATTTAAAGATCTCAAAACGCGTCGGAAATAGCGCGAATATCCAAATTTTGATATTTAATAACTAAAAATAGGACGGTCAGAAATTTTGTTTTATTTTTCTTATAAATTAATAGAACTACCAATTTACTACAAACAAATATCCAATTTTGATTCATGAACGTCTAATTTTGGTCAATTTCAAACGGAATGACTCATACAAATGCAGAGTAGTATTCGGATTGCTGACAACCTGCCTCAATAGTCATATAGTACGTTGTATTATAGAACATTTTATAGAAAATATGTTAAGTTAACTTAGTTGAAATAAAATGATACCTTAGTTGTATTCATTTCTTCCGTTATTTCAAATAAATTAAAATATTTACGATAACATTTTTCATAAGTATCATTTTGTTCAATACAGTGCAGTACACAACTAATGAGGTTGGCGTGAGGGAGGTATTTAATCCCGAAACTTATCCTCTGCGTTTCGATGGAAGAACTGTCCCTCTCGACTACCACATTCCGCTTTTCCGAAGACTAGTGAGAAGAATGTTTTATCTTTTATGCCATTGAATCGTAAAACGTACATATTTTGTGCAAACACAATATATTTTCCCAAATAATTATATATTTTTTCTTTAATAATTCTGATAACATAATTCAAATTATGTGAGTGGAGTAACGTCTAACCTTTGAATTCACACCCTCCGACTTTCAGAGCAATTTTCACTCGGAAAATTGATGGAGATTTCCCTTCATTTAAAATAAAGTTGTAAAACAATTAACCTAAAAGTTGAATCAAAATCCTTGTGCATGCCAGCTCGCATTTTCTCCTTACATGTTATTGCATTCCGAGAGGTGAACTATCAAGTTGTCAAGTTTTTAATATTTAAACGAATTTTTGGCGACAATTTGGATGCGTAGAGTTGACAAATTCCACCTTTTTCAGATTTGTAGAAAAAATTAAGTCTGTTTTCTATGAAACAAGTCAACAACTTACAAAATATATCTAAATTTACGTCAAATCCTTGATTGTAAATAGTGTAACACCATTTACATCTAAAGATAGATCTTCGCACAAAAAACAAAACTATTTCTGCAGCAATTTTTGTCGAAGAAGAAGATGGATAGAACCTCTTCTAACAATAAAGGAATAACATATTATTCATGAAAAGAGACTTCAGATCGGAAGTGTGAAATCCTGATGGCGACATGAGCAGCTTTTTGCGTGCTTACCTTTTACTCCAACGAAGATGTTGAGAAGCAGAGCGACAATTGTGTGTTTCATCGTAGTAGGTGAGTGGCTCACTGAAGCTCCGGAATAGGAAACAAGAGATGAGGGTTCATACGGATATCAGAGCTGCGCTTTTATACTCAATCCAGAAGTTCGAGAAAGTGGGGCGCCTGTTTCCGCACCCACTGGCTGACGTGCCTTAGCGATAAATTCATCTACACCAAATTTTTTGGGAAATCTTTTACGCTGTTTGCAGATGTCGCTGCCTTCGAGTTTTCATCATCATTGGTTTAAGTTGTTATACTTGCCATACTCAAAGGAGACGAAGGAGAAACGAATTGATTGTTAACTCGGTTTTTAAAGTTGTGAATGAGTTAATTTGCCATTTCTGGTTAGGTAACAGCGAAGTATACATAATTAAAATGGATACTTTATGTTGTGGTATAGTCTCCGTTTAATTTGTTTACCTTGAGCGAGAGTTCTTTGCGACGAATATCGATCATCGTCGGGTCCTGAAGACAAACATGAATACAAGATACAAACGTTACGAAAGATAACACAAAATACAATTACGTAGAGGTAAAATTGCACGTGAGACATACAATATACAAATAGTGACAAAAATTAATAAATGCAATAAGAATAAGAAATACTTTTTCAGATGAAACAATAGAAGTAAATAGAATGTTTTTCTCATGAGTTTTGGGGGTCTAATAACGATGGATAGTCGATCGAAGGAACTCTCGCTCAAGATTACCAAATGAAATTTATTTGCTTCATTGAAATGGTTCAATTTTAATGGGTTAATTAGTTGATAATGCCACAATTAATGTAATTAGGCAAAACGTTTTCATCGTCGATACTTTTCCTCAAATGAGTTAGAAATTTTACTTTCACTCGAACGGAACCCTAAAGACAGAGTGTTTCTGTCTGTGTATTCCAGGGATGGTAAGCTTGTTTATTCCCATGATAAAATATTTCCTAAGCAGTGTTCGAGAGAGATTTAAAGAAACAACAGAAGAATATAAAGTATTATGTTACTCAACGTTAATATCAACGTTCATGCCGACCACATATGATTATGGTGAACTGCTTATTTCGTTTTTGTAGCATGACAATCCAATACAAATGAAAGCATGCAATGAACAGGAAACCAGCCGTCGAGAACACATTATGATGTAATTCATATGAAGTATTTGAAGGGCAGCCCGCATCAAAGAAACCAGATATTTAACTTCGTCCTTGTTCCCTTTCTATTTTAAGTACTGGGGAATAACCTGTTTCAGTAGAGTATTACAAAAATTTCTACACTTTATATTGATTGAAAGTTTTGATCAGACAAGGAGGAATTTCTGTGTTAAAAATTCGAAGATAAATAAATTAAATGATTACCTAATGAGACATGGTGCCTTATTTAATGATTTAAATTATCTTTGTTCCGTTTTCATTGAATTGTTAGTTTCTAGGGAAGGAAAATGCTGGACGATAACTTTATTTTTATGTGTCATTAACCTTTATACTGTGTAAATTCACATGATATAGAAATGTAAGTCTGAGAAAAACACAATGTATGCCTCGGTGACATTCTAGTTATATTTACACGTAATTGATAAGCTTTTTCTTTCTCATGCTACGTACGAAAAAGAAAACAATAGTTCAATTATATTAAATGTTTAGATTCTATCTCTTGAATTTATGATACTATTTAAAAGCTATTCTGTTACACTCAAACAGTTAAAAACAATGGTAATTACTGAGTCATTTTTTGTGTTGGAAATCCGAACAATTAAAAAAGTCATAACCATTCATAACTATTTAAAAATCAAAATATATGATTCTTTGGTAATAAATAAAATGGTAAAATTATTTCTATGATTACAATTATATATTTTAATTGATAAACGAATTAGGAAAAGAGGATATTGTCTTACTCATATATCAATTCTTCTAGCACATAGTACAGCACATTGGTGAGTAGCCACCAGGTCACAAGGTCGAAATGGCTTTAGGCAGGAATAAATATTGACAGTAAAAGAATATCTTCCTCCAGTTCTGAAAAAAAAACAGTCTTCATCTAACCTCAACATACAATTCAAGACAAAATTACAAAAACATACTTTTAACGGTGAAAATATATAGAGAAGATATCTGGTGAACGTATTTCGAAACTTTTTGATACACACATTTACCATTTAAAATGTTTTTTTAAAATTTTAATTAAATAGGACATCATGAAATATAAATTTTTGTAGAATCACGAAATCCATCGATGTCAATTAGACGTGATTGTATTATCTTCGCCAGAGCGAAATCGCATGGAAGGAGCGGCGCTCTGTCAATTGAACGTCGCACAGTGTTTCAAGGTCCCCAAAAGCTGGCCTTAGTGAAAAAAATGAAGTTGTATATTTCATATTTTTAAGGATACGTAGGATGAAGTAATGTTTCAGGGACCAGAAAACAATGTTGGTTTTTAGATAGATGCGTCGGTGTGGAAAAATTAGACGTCGCGGCGTACAAATGCAACGTTAGTGATTAACGAAAACGTTAGGTCTCTTAAGATTCGTGTAAAAAGTGCAATATTTTTTAGATTTCAAATTGGAAAAAGAATTCATTTTAGAATAGCATGAGCAATTGCAATGGTGTTTTCAAAATATCAAAATCGGTAGCAGTCACCGACAATTTGCAACAATTCATAACCGAAAAAGTGACGAATTTCAATAATAAATTTTACTTTCAAATATGAGTAAGTTAAAAAGAAGAGCAGAGTAAAGCTTTGTTACTAACAGGGAGAGTAGATTATATAGTAGAGTATTACAAAAGTTACTGCCAATTTTCAGCTACGTCTATTTGCGTCCTCAAAAGTTATGAATTTAAAATGTGAAACTTTCGCGTTATGAAGCAAGTTTGTCCTGTTATTAATCCGTTCTTAATCTGTTTGCTCGTGTTGGAAATTTTTACTATGTTATTCATATTTACTGAAAGGTTCGCAACGTATCATTTTAAAAGAAGAAATAAAATTGAATATTTACAAACTAAATGTTAATAATATTAGTATGTCAAGAGTTGTACGGATCCTCATAACAAGCATGGCAAACGTGCGCCGCCTACGTAAAATTAACGCAGTTTTATATTAATTAAACATGACTATTAATGATGCTCAATTTGTTTTATATATATATATATATATATATATATATATATATATATATATATATATATATNATTCATTCGAATGTAGGTGAAATTTTTAATTCCTTTGCGAGGATGCGTTGGCGCGCTCAGCACGTCAGGAACTTTCTTTTCCTTCCTTCACTTTCCCAAGAAATTCCAGGTCATTGTAATTACAAGTATTTGTTTTTACACACATTATGAGCGAACTTTATTGGTATATGATGTCGTGTAGGGATAGAATGGGCTAACCACAGCTATAGCACAGCCATCTAGTTTGTTATTGATAAATAGAGCAAAATAGATAACAAATAGAGCAAAACAGAAAACAAATAGGGGGAATATATACATAACAGAGAAGGATATCATTCCTAAAATAATTGTATAGTGAAGAAGACAACATAAAACTATGTTCTTCTTGGAGAACACAGTCCTCACCTCCGTCGTAGAATCCTGTCATCGGTTGACAGTTTCTCTTCCGCTCCCATGTTGTGTGTTATCAATATACAAAAAGTAGTGAAATGCGATCACAACTCATTCCTTGTGACTTACGAGGCATGTCGTAGTTACTTTTGGGTCACACCTCTCCATCTCTTCTTATCAGTGGGCAATAGAACTTTATCTGCACAGTTTGTTCCCCGTTCCCTGTGGATGCCGTCCCTTTCGAAGTCTGTGTTCGACTGATCCTTTTATAAAAAATAATTAATATACTTCATAATAGTATATAAAATACTATATATTATTTGCAAAACAAATAAACTTAAGCGAATATATTTCCGAAAATAGAATATTTATGAGCACGGAATTGTCATTGCAGATGTCAATATACAATGAAACAAAGTAAATGGAAATAAATATTCACTGTGATGTTATCAGCCATTGGAAATTACCTGAAAAATTCTTGCGGTTTGGCCAATTATTTATTATTACTTCGCCAACGTTTTGGTAACGAACGTTCCTTCATCCGTAAACCAATTTAGGGCTATTTCAACATTTATAATGAAACCTATAAATTGTATCCACTACTTCAAATATGACAACACGATTCAACTTTTACCATAAATTATATGAAACAACTTATTAACATTAGTGAAGAAAACTACATACCTTAGTAGAGATTATACAGTCACACACATTCTTTCCAGCTACCAACACAGATAAAAATACCACATAATAACACTCTCCATGAATTGGGCACACATGTCGCCCAACCAATCTCATATTGCAAGTGACTCATATTAAATGAACATATGACCTATATTTAACTTGGGTGAACATCATACCTCACTGTTAAATTATTGGACACACTAAAAATATCTCTCACTTAGTAGCACAACAATGAGTTACAAGCAAACATGTGTGTGACTGTGTAAACTTTACTGAGGTATGCAGTTTTCTTCACTACAAACAGTCACTAAATAAGTTTTTTATATAATTGTATATAATTGTAAAAGATGTATTGTGTTGTCATATTTGAAGAAGTGGATAGTATTTATAGGTTTCATTATGAATGTTGAAATAGCCTTAAAATGGTTTCCGTTTTGTATTGCCCCGAAGAAGTTAACGTTCGTTACCGAAACGTTTGCAAAGAAAAAATAAATAATTGGCCAAACTGCAAGAATTTTCCTGGAAATAAATATTGTTTGCAAAAAAATGTTAAAAAAGAAATAATTTTGCAGAATTTAAATATTTTTTAACTTAATTAGAATTAAATTTTAAAACATATCAATGTAATAAAACCATTCAAATGAATACTTCATTCTTTAATCATTTTTGCATAAATAATAATTTTTAAACAAATATTTTTGCAAAAATGTAAATTATGTTGATTTTAAAAATTATTTTGTTGCGAGATGCTGGAAAAATACTTAACCATCACTTTAAAGTCATTTATGTAAATATTTAACATCCTAAAAAGCGCAAAAAGAAAATAATGTTATGCTAATGTTCTTGGAAAAAAATCTTTTGTTTTTTTGACAATTCTAAGCACGGATTCATCAGCAAACTCGGAAACTTCCAGATATTGAATTTGAATCAAATTCGATAAATTTTTTGCTCTCTGGCTACGTGATCTTGAACCGGGATCGTGCACCGGGATCATGTAGTGGATATTTCTTGTACAAGCTCCCTCGTCCATCGTGTCTCAAACGAGCTTCAAGAAAAATACACAGACTATCGATCTTCTTCTCAGACTGGTTTTCTAGCCCAAACATGTCTAGAAGCGGAGCATATTCAAACAACATGCTTAAACAATGAAATAGTAATAAAGGTATTTCAGAAATTGACCTACAAGTATTTAGTAATAAATAATAATAACAAAGAAAACAGAAAAAATTCCCGAAGAATGGAAATGTGCTCTTGTTCACCCACTTCATAAAAAGGGAGACAGAGCAGACGTGAACAATTATAGAGGAATTTCTCTTTTCCAAGTCACATACGAAATTTTCTCAGCATGTCTTCTTCAAAGAATCCAAGAACAACTAGAGATTACAATAGGTCAATATCAGACAGGTTTCTGCCCCGGTAGATCCTGCACAGAACAAATTTTTAATTTAAAAACCATTCTAAAATATAAAGCAGTCAGAAATAGTCCAATAATTTGCACCTTTATAGATTTTAAAAAGGCATATGACTCACTTGACAGTCAATCTCTACTGAGTATACTTAAAGAATGAGGATTATATCCAAAAACTCAGAGTCTAATCAAACAAACACTCATGGATACTGTCTCAAAACTCAAATTTATGGGCAAAATCTCCGAACCATTCCTGATAAAAACTGGTGTTTGACAGGGTGATGGTTTGTCCCCGATACTTTGGTGATATAGGAATGGGAAAATGAACTAAGGAACCAAAATTATTGGAAACCAATACAGCTTGGACGACCTAAAGATGACCTCAAAATTTAATGTCTCGGCTTCGCAGATGATTTAGCAGTATTAGCAGATAATGAGACCATAGTTGTCAAACAAATAGAAATCCTTCAAGAGTGTGCAGAAAAAGTAGGTCTACAAATTTCATTTCAAAAAACCGAATTCATTTGCTCAAAAGTCAATATACAAACCTTAAACACCCAATACGGCAAAGTCAACAGAACTTCACATTTCAAGTACCTCGGCGAAATCATCGAACCTACAGGTGGAGAAAAAAAAGCACAAAACATTCGAATACAGAAACTGAAGAGAGCATACGGAAAAACCCACAATATCTACAACAAAAAATGTCTTCATAGGCACCAAAATTAGGCACTACAACACAGTAATTAAACCGGAGGCCCTGTATGCTTGTGAAACTCTTACTTTTCACATAAAAGGAGATTTAGAAAATGTATTAAAAGAAGAACGAAAAACCATAAGAAAAATTATCGGTCCTGAAATGACGGAAGAGGGTTTTAAATTAAGGTCCAGGAAAACTACTGAAAAACTACCTAACTTAGCGACAGACATCAGAAAGAGAAGACTAAAATTTTACGGCCATATACATAGACTCTCTACCACCAGACTACCTAACAAAATTCTGAAATACATAGAAAAAATTAAGGCCATCCCATGGATCCAGGAAGTAAAAAATGATTTAGAAAAAGCTCGAATAAAAAGATCTGACATTTTGGACCGAAAACTATACAGAGGGAAGGTAGATACGTGGAAAGTACAGACGGAGAATGAAATCCCAAAAAAGAGCAGGAACTAAATGGACAGAGGAGAGGAAGAAAAATCATAGGGAAAGGATGAAGGAAGTGTGGAGACAGAGGAAAATGAACAGTTAAATCATATGGCTTTGCGTGATCCATACAAGGGTCCATTCGCAAATATTAATAATAATAACAAACGATATGCAGGTGAAACAATAGAACGTATTATTGTTGATGCAAATAGAGCATCGGCAAGCAACGCACCTCTGTAATCAAGTTGCAAAAATTATACGTATTTGACAAGAAAATACGATTTTCAAAGTTACATAAGTAGGGCTACACTGTATTGTGAGTAGAGCCCAAACCCAAGTTTGGAATCAAGTGATGCAGATAGATTATATTGAGATAGATTAATTGTTTCAAATAAAACAGTTGATTACAAACGGAGATATTTGTTACTTAGAGACAGAAAAAAAATCCCTGCCACAATTATATATTTTGAAGTTCCGCTAACACAAATCACGCGGTTATAACACTGTGTTTGGTAAACCTAGGGACATAAGTTAAATTACTGATCCGAGGTTTGAATATTTGCTCAAACCTTCTGACATCATTGTGTCCCCGTGATGACGTCTATCGCCGTCTCGCTTCATTAAAGATGAACTCTCTTTTCTGTCCGACGTGATTATGTTGAATTACAATTTTTAAAATTATGTTAAAATGTTATGTAATCACGTTGAATTACAATTAAAAAAAACAAATTACTACATAGGGTTGAAAGTTGCAAATACCAAAGAATTATGATATAATAAACTTTATTGTTAAAAAAGCAGTTACAAATTGCGTATGACCACGTGGAGGACAATAAACTAATTTACTCTCCGGAAGAAAGCAAGGGACCATCCCATCAATTCCGATCAAATACCCAAAGGATTAAACATTTCAACATGCTCCTAACGATAAAAAATAGTTCGGCACGTGTCGAAGTATTAGCAAATACCAACAAATATCGTATTTAATAAAACACAGAAAAGTCATTTCGCAAGTACGTATTATTGTCTAACTGTAAATCATTCGAAAAGTATTGTTGATAATTCGTAACTATTAAATAACACTAAATTCGCTAATAATTATTTCAATTGATGCCGTACCTAGGCAAGAGCCTAGCGAGTGTTTATAAAATATCCGCCTCTACCCGAAGAGAAACCGGAGAAAATCCCGGGTCAGGATGGGGCTACAGAATTAATGTACACTACCGTACCAGTGTTGAGTACGTATACAACCAAATTTATACGAATAATAAGACATAATACTAGCATGCAAGAAAATTGTTTTAAAATTGTTGTCAGATATTTTGAAAGTACTACAACAATGGCGTGATAAAGTACAAGACGACTTTATTTTTTATTAAAATCAATAAATTATTTTACAGTGTAGCAGCACTGGTGCAGAAGGTAGCTTTGAACCGCGGATTTTAAGAGATTCAATTTAATAGTATCTTTTATATTTTAGTACAGGGAATTATGTAGAACGATTCCCGAATGTTACGGCCCTTTTTGACACTCTCGGACGATGAATATGATTCCTATTGCGAGTATTATGTTCGTGAACAAAACTGCTTTGTATGAAACAAGGGTGGTGCTTCAGTAAATCGGTCTTAACAAACATGACAGTTTTATAAACATAAATGCAGGGAAGTGATAAAATATTTAATTCCTTGTATAAAAGTTTATAAGAGATTCGGGGGGTGAGATTTACAAATTATCCGAACAATCCTCTTTTGAATTTTGAAAGTTTGGACGCTCTTCCCGGAATTGCCCCAGTAGATGACGCCGTATCGTAAATGGGAGTAAACATTTGCAAAATATACGCATCGGAAAATATGTGGACTAACAATATTAACTAAGATTCGTAATGTGTAACAAAATTTACTTAATTTGTAATTAAGATTGTCAACGTGAGAATTCCATTTGAGGTTGTCTTGAATATGAAGACCTAAACACGTATTAGTAACAGCTTTTAAATGTGTTCCGTTTAACGAAAGAGAAACCTGTGGTAAAGATTTTCTGATACCATTGTGAAATGACATATACACTGTTTTGACAGTGTTTACAATGAGGCGATTAGCATGGAACCATGCCGAGAGGTTAGACAAAACTTTTTGAGGATTGGCGTGTTTACGTAGTAGATTAGTGTTATAGGCAAAAATAACCATTTTGCAATCTGATGTGGAAGACGACATGTCGATATCTATTTTTTAAATAGGAAGTCAGCTACTGATGCCCAAGACTACGAATGCCGAAAGATTGCAATTTTGAAAGGAGAATTTCGTGATCAATGACATCGAATGCTTTAGATAAATCAAGAAAAACACCATGAGGATTTTCTCCATGGTCAAGAGAAGTGGTAACATAAAAAAAAGAAAATATAACGCCGGTGGGGGGAAAATTTCAAGAGGTCAAGAGGATTTGATACGATTTTGCCATCGTTTAGTAGGGAAATGTTTTCCTCGCGATTTTCAGGTGACGTGTAATTTTTAACAATATTCCACATGGTTTTGGTCCGGTTGTTCGATTTTAGTATCAACTTGTCTATTTCTATAACTTTAGCTGCATAGACTACTTTTCGGAGAATAGTCCTGTATTTACGGAAATAATTATGGAATTCGGGTGGTTGCATATAGAGTTTTGAAAGATAATATAAACGGCGTTTGTTTTTGGAACAAATTCTTATCCCTTGGGTGATCCATCTATTGTATTTCATTGTGTTAATTAATTTGCGTTTTATTGGAAAGCTACAGTTGTAATGTTTTAGGAATGTTGAGATAAATGCATTGAATTTTTCGCCGGTGTTTTGGAAATTGTAAACATCTTTCAAAGTTTCCTCATGCAAATAATTTGTCAATATCGCTAAATTTGTGTCGTTAAACTTTCTAGAATACTTGTAAATGATTTTAATGTGGTTTCGGTTTATCTTCAATGATCACTTGCGCAAGGTGATCGCTGTATCCTGCACAGAACACTTCAGAGAAATACGAGATTTCATTGTTGACAATAATCTGATCTAGCAATGTTTAAGATGAATTGGAGAGGTGAATGGAGTCGTTTATCGTAGTTAGAAGGTTGAAGGAGTCGATTAGATTCTTGAATAGATTTAAGGGTGAATTTGCGTAATCGGAAATCACCACATATAACGATAGATTTTTTGGATTTATGTGTAATACGTTTTAAAATAATTCCGAAAAAGTATGTCAAGATCTGATTGAGGAGATCTATAAATACATAAAACAATAATAACTATGTTGGTCAAATTAACTGCAGAAAATTCGAACACGCTATCAACGCAGAAGTTCTCGTAATCTGACTATTGAGAAGATAAAATATCATTACGAACGAAGACTGTGGGCATCTTTTTCTTTAAAATTTTGTCGACAGTAAAAACTTGCTAAATAATAATTAGAAATATAAATATCATTGTTGTTGTTAGTTGAAACCAATGTTCTGTGAGACACAGCAAATCGAATGGATTTTCGTGTACAAGAATTTCAATGTCTGTCAATTTGATTGCAAGGGATTGGACATTATGATGAAATATATTATTTTATTTTCGCAAAGAGTTGGTGATTGTCGAGAAATGGAATCGAAGTTAGATTGTGGAGGGGAATATGAATTTGGTACAGCTTCTAGTCCCGGATCAAGCCCGCACGCTGCACCCGAAAGCTTCGAGTACCACATCGTACTATTGAGCTGTGTGTGGGGGAGGAAGGAGATGTGGACGTAGGAACAGATGAGAGTGAGTGAGATGGGGAAGGAGGAGGCGATGAGGTCGAGTGAGATGAGGAAGGAGGAGGGTGATCAAGGGTGAGGGAAGCAATGAGTGTGGAGATGGGAGGGGGGGTGATGATGAGGTAGGAGCAAAGGGAAATGCCATCAAGCAGAACAAGGAATAAAAGTATGGATCTATGAAAATTTCTGAAAAATATTAGTGATAAAAATAGTTATATTGTTGCTATAAAGTTATTTAATAAATTACCAAATTAGCACAAGCTAAGTGGAAAACCAAGCAAAAAGTGTATCAAGCGTAAAATAGTCTTGGATTGTGGAAAATATGTGACGAATGCAATCATTTATAATTTTAATTATTATCTTAAATTTAATAATGTTGAAATAGTATTAAAATTTGCAATATAGCGACAAATAACGTTTTTATAATCTCTTTCATTCGGGATGATTTCATATTTTATTAATATATAGTCATTACCTGTTAGTTTGTAAGTCTTTTCCTTAGTTTCTAAGACACCAGTTTCCTACGCACAGGTATTGTCATCCCTCTGTGTGAATTGCTGTGGTATTTTGTAATACATATGTAATACTTATACTAATTGAATAAATAAATAATTGTTTATCACGTCAGCTCAAATTTACGAGCATTCTTCTAAACGTTTATACTTATCTTACTCGTTATTTATTAATTTTCTCGTTCATCAATTCTGTAAATGGCCATTTATGTTAATTTTCTATGTACGAAAGAATGGGTAACTATGAGACTAGGCAGATCATTTTCTTCATTTTACTTCTGGATGGTAGAATGTTGTACTATGTCCTATGTCATAAGTGTGTTTTTAACTGCAATAGAAATGAGTCGTTCATATTCTTCCTTGACGCTATCACAAAGCTAACCATACAATTATTTTTACTCCTCCGATGTTTTCGTTAAACAGCTTTTTGGGGGATATTATTTTTCTCTTTATTGCATCACATAGATCAAAAAGTATTTGAACATGAAATGAATATATGTATTGATCAAAGTACTTCGTGGATTAAGTAGTAATTAGATGAATTTAGGCCTACAATATGGCACCACTGATATCAGTGTGACAAATCTGTTTGTGCAACAGTAAGACACAATCTCACTGTTCATCCTTGAAGGAAAAATGTAAATCCTTAAATACGCCTGATTCATTTATGAGAGATAACTGCAGGTTATATATGAAAAACAATGCCTAGAAAACCCGAAAGAAACACACAAATTGGAACATTATCTGACGTAATAATGACAGATGCAGTTCGGTTAGTGATCTGGACATTTTCTTCGGAGTGAAGCGGACGAAAATATTTTAGTTTAGAAAATAGTTTAGAAAATTTGAAGGGAAGATACGCAAAATACCAAAAGTAAAATCCAGACGAAATAATAAAAATTATGCCAAATTATTCAATTCACATAGATTTCAATAACAATTAAAAAGAACAAATTACATCTTTCATAATTTTTGGTTCGAAAATGTGCAATAGGCTGCCTGAAGTTGACTGTTGCAAATTGGCGTATGAAGACGCAGCTAAAACTCATTTGAAGGATCCAAAACCCTACGATGTTGATACGAAGGCTACCAATGAATGGTTCTAGCATTCTGACGCCATCATTCCAGTATCTCTGAGAAGTTCAAAATGCAGAAACCTGACTAGGGCAGGGGTCGACAACCTGCGGCTCGCGAGCCGCATGCGGATCTTTCGATGTCAAGATGCGGCTCTCCAGTTCCATGCGCAAAAATTAATAATTATATTATTTTATTTTCAAAACTCATAAAAAAATATTATACTGCAAACAGGATAAAAACACGCAACAGAGAACAGTGAGAATAGGTGGAGTAGAGAGTAGACGGACAGCTGACAGCCGCTTTGGCACCAGGCCCAGCCCCAGAATCATGTAACAAACGCTAAAAACACTAGCGCTGCGGAGAAAAGAAGACCTTGGCTGATGTTGTACTTCCACTGTCGATTGTGGACGGTAGTGTTCAGTCTTTAGTCAGTCTTCCTCGGAGCGCAGTTGCATGTATGTTAATTTAATCCCTTGCGAGAAACAATTTCTCGTTGTTTCAAGAAGAAGAAGACTTGAGAAACGAATTATCTTCTCAAAGGTATGTACGCTTTAACGTTTAACGAAGTTGACTTTTTTAAAAACAGATTAGCAATTAACGAAATTAACTATGTAATTAACGGTTTATTAACGCCGTTTTAGATAGCTAAATAAAAATTTTTAAAATCCTTATTTCAGCTCCATCGCCAGAATGGCATCTGGTAAAAAGAAGAGACGAACTGAGGAAGAAAATCGAGAATTTAATCAGGATTGGACGGAGTCGTTTGCGTTCAAATGCAACACAGATGGCCTTCCGACTTGTCTCATTTGTCAAGAAAAACTTGCACACAATAAGAAATCAAATTTGGAGAGACACTTCACTACAAAACATACCCGATTCGCTGCTAAATATCCAACCGATGACGCACGGAAAAAAGTTGTTAAAGAGCTTCAAAAACAAAAACAACAGTCGAGTTCTATACTAAGTAACTGGGCGCAATCTTCAAATAATGTAAATCTGGCAAGCTTTGCAATATCACTACAAATTGCCAAAAGAGGGAACGATTCACACATGATGAGTACGTCAAAGATTGTTTCATACGTGGAGCTGAAGAACTGTTTCGTGATTTCAAAAACAAAACAGAAATCATGAAGAAAATCAAATATTTGCCATTATCTGCTAAAACAGTACAAGATAGAACTGCTAAAATGTCTTCAAATGTAACACATATTCAAGTGGGAGACATTCAACTGACGTCTGCTTTATCACTTGCTATGGGTGAGTCTTGCGACATAAAAGACACTGCACAAGTTTCCCATTTCGTCAGGTATATGTCGTCCCAAGGTCCAAAAGAAGAACTGCTAGGAGTGCTGCCGCTCTCAGGGCAAAATCGTGGAGAATATATAGCAAATGCTGTGAAAAGATGCCTGGAAGACTATGAAATCGATATAAATAAAATCGTTTCCATAGCAATTGATGGAGCCAGAAGTATGACAGGAATACATAAAGGGGTAACAACGATTCTTTGGCAAAAAATAAAGCACAAAATGTTAACGTTTCACTGCATAATTCATCAAGAGGCGCTGTGTGCCCAAACATTTCCGACCGAAATAGTTGAGGTCATGAACTTGGTAATTAAGATCATAAACAGCATTTTGGCAAAAGCACTCTACCATCGCCAGTTTAAGGAATTTCTTGAAGAAATAGAAAGCCAGTATTCTGACCTACTTCTGCACAATAAAGTGCGATGGCTTTCCAGGGGTAACGTATTGAAACGTTTTGCTTCTTGCTTGAGTGAAATAAAAACATTCTTCAGTGAAAAAGGCATTGTCCATCCCGAATTGAAAGAAGGCAAATGGCTGCAAAATTTCAACATCATGGTGGATATCACAAAGAAACTAAATGAGCTAAATGTAAAACTGCAAGGAAAGGGAAACCCAGCCTATGCCTTGCTTGAAGAAGTGGTTTGTTTCGAAAATAAATTACTTCTTTTTGTCGAAGACATGGAGAGAGGTAAATTACTTCATTTCGAAAATATGAAGCAATATCGCGATGAAACCAATGCAACTATTGACACGAATTACTTCAGCATGACTATAAAAAAATGAAGGATGGATTCGCTGCGAGATTTGAGCAATTCAAAACAAACGCAAGTACTCTGGCGTTCATAGTAAATCCTCTCAATACAAATACAAATGAGATCAACATTGAGCCATTTGGAATTGATACTGGTTCGCTTCAAATGCAATTGCTGGATTTGAAAATCAAACACTTGTGGAGTGGCAAGTTCACAGAACTCAAGAGCAAGTTAGAAGAGTTGGAGGTCCAGAAAAGCATGCACGTCACGCTGCACAAGTGGACAGCTCTAAAAGAAATGCCGCGAGTTGAGGTACTCGTATTTGACGCATGGAAGTCTTCCAGAATGCTACAGTGAGGTGAGGAAGTTGGCATTTGGAGTGCTGACGATCTTCGGGTCAACATATTCGTGCGTTCTCTTGCATGAAGATAATAAAAAGTAAAGTAAGAAGCCAACTAACAAATAAAAATCTAGAGGCGTGCTTGAAACTGAAAACAACAAGTTATGAGCCAGATTTAATCACTTTCAAAAGGAATACAAGGCCAATGCTCCCATTGATGTAACTATTGTAACTATCTATTATTCAATAATTATTGTTATATTATTTGATAAATAATTTTATTATTCTAGCAGAGCTAGCTAAAATACTTTAATATGTTTTGTGCGAAACATTTGTATGTTTTTATATGAATAAATATTATTTAATATTTAAAGCTATTTATTTTAAACCAAAAATCAAATTTATATACCTAATCCTAATCAAATACCATAATATTGAAACAAATATGTTAGTGGCTCTTTAAAAACTGGGAAATTTTGTAAATGGTATCATTTGGCTCTTCCGTCTCAAAAGGTTACCATCCCCTGGACTAGGGTAATATCTTTGAATAAACAAAATGCAGATATATTTTAATGTAATTTAAAAGATACCCCTTGCGCTGTGAATGCTTTTCAGACGGAATTAGAATGTTTCATGTTGATGAGAATACCCCTCTAACACCACCCTTTCTCATGAATCAAGAAACAATAATTACAATGATGAATAGTAACTTTAAGTTTAAGTATGTGTTTGTTTATTAACAGAAAGTTTTATTTTAGCTGTCTCAGTGATACCCAATACTGGGTTACACTGACGCGAAACACTTAACAGTGATTGATGTTTTTTTATTAAAACACTGACAGAAGTCCATGAGTGGTAAATCGTCTTCCTCACAAGAGTACAAATGAAAATTTTGTCGTCTTTTTAATTATTTTTTCAATAGTCTTAAACTTCGATAGATACATTTAAAATTACACTTAAAACGTTATTGTTGAGAGCAATTTCTTGGGCGTAGGTTGTGTCAAGAAAATCTATTTAAATTTGAGCGATCTCACTTGTAATTCTACTTGCATGCCAAAATAATCTTATACTCTTCTAAATTTTATCTTTTCATTCTTTTCTTTAATAGTAATTGTTCTATTTTCTATTAAAGGTTCTTCCTTTTCTCAATCTTGTATCGTCAACTAAAATACAAAAGACAATTAACGTCCACCCAAACTTAAATCCATTTTTTTCTGTAAATACTGTTTAAATGAAATACACAATTCAGTAGAAAGATTTAACATAATGTTATGAATTGAAAAATATTAGTAGTAAAGAGTAGCTATTTGCAATTTCCATGTCACAACTCCTTTTTAAAACCCTTGTCTTGGGTGTTATTAAATAGTATATTGTGTTTATTACCGACTGTTCGATAAATAAGACGCTGGACGCAAAAATATATTCACAATGATTATAAACCACATAAAACATAAAAGTCACATGTTAATATCTCAATTAGAAAACAAAACGGATGTAACAGAGAAAAACTTAACATAAAAAATTTCATACATCTTAATGCACGTAACATAACTTATGTCTTCTGTTTATCAAACGTGACAGTAAATTCTGTAAATCATTTTTAACAAATTTTGGTTCTGTCATTTTAATTTATAAAAATTAACGGTCGTTTCTTTACAAAAATTAAATTATTTTAAAACCTACATGCCTCGAAAAATTCCTTATAGTACATGTAGTCCATATGTAGATACATTTTTTATATAAACTCCACTTGGTTACACATGATTTTATAATGCACTTTCATTGTCTCCTAGTATGTGCTTGTTACGCAAAATACCTCATTCGTATGTTCGTAAAGATGCCGCCTACTAAATTGTTTATACTAGATATTTTGCCTCAATATTCTAGTGACAAATTAAAATTCTTTATGCTCCATAGTAATTAGTATAAATAAATAAATAAATAAATTTATTGTCAAAAAACAGTACAAACTGCGTATGACCAACTGGAGGAAAAAAAACTAATTTTTTTTTTTCGGCGAGTCCCACACGCGGGGAGAGTCATGTTGGCTCTCCCTAGTGCGTAACTGCATTTTCCCTACCTGTACAAGTTTTAAGGGCTCTAATGACCTTTGATGTTGACGAGCCCTAAAGCCCCACAAAAAAAA
>NNCF01134479.1:30851-41912 GCA_002313205.1 Laupala kohalensis
CTAAATACAACTACTGAATCACAAAAAACTCGAAAAAATAAAATAATTAGAAAGATTAAACTGAAAAACAGAGAGAGCTCATTCACAACCGCAGCTAACGCCAGGAGCAGGCTAGCCAATCAATGGATCAATATAGATCAATGGACCAATCAATATAGATCAATGGATTTTTACCAAAGCTTTTCCAATAAATATATATATCCGCGAGACAAGCATATGTGACCTATATCTGCAGACCTCGTCTGCACAACTCTAAATCCATTGAAAAAAATAAA
Source organism: Laupala kohalensis (assembly GCA_002313205.1). NCBI lineage: Eukaryota > Metazoa > Arthropoda > Insecta > Orthoptera > Trigonidiidae > Laupala > Laupala kohalensis. Next base: position 31,127 of record NNCF01134479.1, read on the forward strand.
TGAAACTACAGTAAATAACTAATTGATTGAGGTGAAAGCTAATATACACATATACACAACTTTTAAATCAATAATTTGAACTGCTCAATCAAATTTAACTAAAGAATTAAGAACGTTTTTGGAGACATCAATTTCGGATTCTGATACATTTCTGAAGGATTTCAAAGAAGTGAGTGACGGAAACATGATCTAAGTGTCTTCGAAGCAAGAAAACGAAGACATCGTGAAAAAATGAAAGAATTTTGGAAGAAGAAAAAAGACCTATTTTCTGGGTATTGCAATTGGCCTGTGTTACCCTATGGCACACAGAGAAAACTGGTTTCCAGCTTTCAGCAGCCAGCGTGGAACAGCGGTTGAAATTAGCAATGCTTTTAAATGCGAGTGCACAAAACGAATACTTGATGGCGCTGGGTGTCGACGCCTACCAGCTTTTATCATCGCTCTGGATCTCCACGAACATTCAGTTTTGCTGATTTCCTGCTTCGCAGCGAGTTACGGTGAGCGCGTTTCGCGGCGTTTGCGTTTCACAGTGTGAAAGTATGGTTAAATGCAACATAGATTTCGTAACTGATTTGTAGAGTTTATGTGCTTATTCGTATTCTCTCTCTCTCTCATTCTATACCTCATGTCTCGATACCTCATGCTGGCAGAAAACGATACGTCTAGCTTAGTAGCTCCACCCCGTTCGTCGGTTGTGCGCTGACAACGAGTCAGACTTGCACGCTTTCTCTTCCAAGTTGTCTGAGTATTTACCATATTTATGTGATAAATATCAAACACTGTTTCCTTTACAATTAAATATTAATTTGAATTTGCATTATTGTTTATTAGGTTGAATCATATTAACGAATAGTTTTAATGACGATGATGATTTGCGGTGAAAATATATTTTGAAACAAAGAATTCCAAAAGCGAAAGAACATTCCATGAACAAGTACAGTTTAGTATATCTGTTCTTGTTTGAATGTGTATTTTTGTATCTACCAATCTCGTAAGAAATTTCAGAATATTTCGAAAAGCTTATTTCTCTTCTTGTTTTGAAGAACGACCTGGTCACTCCCTTGAGGACACTCCCCATAATATACATTTCTTCTTCGTCTCTCACAATACAGATTTCACCATGGTCGAGTGGATGGACATTAAGGCCGGTATTACGCGGTCATATTTCTATGACATATGTCTGTGATCAAAGATATACGATCAAAAATGGGATCGTGTAAAGCTCAAGCTATGATCATAGTTCAACTGTGATCATATGTCTATGGTATAGGTTCTCATTAAGAGAACCTTTGATCATATCGTACATCATATCTTTGATCATAAATATGACACAGAAATATGACCGTGTAATACCGGTCTAATGAACTACGATAGAAGAATCTTTAGTTTTGAGTTGTGGTGGCCTCGCCACGAGGAAGCGCTCTGTCGCGCCGGCCAGGCGAAGGCGCACCCCCATCCCCTAACGGTACCAGAGGATTGGCTTTGTTTCGCCTGCCTGAAACGCGGTGCCGCCAGTTGAGAGCAGTTGGCTCCGAGGAGGCATGCTGGACGCATCGGCCAGGTGTACTTATCGAATAAAGTAAATGTAAAACGCACAAGCGTATTATTTCGGGGGGAAATAGGGTACCCCTAGACACAGTGTAACGATCCCTATAAGTGGTGACCCCGTTCAGTAACGTGCAGTGTGTTCCTCGCTCGTCCGCGATACTGCCGCGCCCGCGATCAGCCGCGTACGCGTACTACGCCGCGCCACGTCTCATCGCTCGCTTCCGCGTGACCGCCCCCTGACTAGCGCACGGCATCATGGAAGCACTGCAGGCTCAGATCGAACAGCTGCAGCAACAGAACGCTGACCTTCTGCTCCTCATGCAGCAGCAGCAGCAACAACCCGCGCACGAAGCGCGCCCGCTCCTACCGCCTCCAGAAAGCAACCACGTTCACCGCGTGTCTGTGAAACTCCCACCCTTCTGGAGCGACAGGCCGTCGCTGTGGTTCGCGCAGGCCGAGAGCCTGTTCGAGCTCTCCGGCATATCATCGGAGACCACGCGGTACAGCTACTTTGTATAGCAGCTGGACTGCCGTTTCGCCGCGGAGGTGGAGGACATTCTCCTCAACCTGCCAGTTGCAGCGCCATACTCGCCCCTAAAAACGGAGCTCATCCGGCGCCTCTCGGTCTCCGAGCAGCAACGCGTGCGCCAACTGATCGGCGGAGAGGAGCTGGGAGACCGCAAGTCGAGCCAGCTCCTGCGCCACCTTCACAACCTCGCGGGCGCTACACAAGTTGACGACAGGTTTCTGCGCGAGCTGTGGCTCCAGCGCCTACCCACGTCAGTTCAGGCGATCCTGGCCACGCAGAGCGAACTCGCCTTGCACAAACTCGCCGATCTCGCAGACAAGATCCTGGAGGTCGCCCCGACGCCCGTTCCGTTTGCCGTGCACGCTGCGCGCGCCCCGCCCGCCCCGCCGGCCATCACCTTAGACGCCCTTGCGCGTCGCCTCGGCGAGCTCTCGCAACAACTCGCCGCATTGCAACCGCAACGCCACCTGGGAGAGCGACCGCGCTCGCCATCTCGCTCCCGGATAGGGCGCAGGGGAGGCCCGCCCCCGAACGGCGTGTGTTGGTACCACGCGCAGTTCGGTCCAGCGGCCACCATGTGCCACGCACCGTGCACGTGGGCGGGAAACACGAACGGCAGCCAGTAGTTGATACGACGACGGTATCAACGCAGCTCTTCGGTGGTGAAAGAGCTTGCGCGAGCCGCGTACCGCGTGCAACTTGGCGTCTATCGCCGATCGATCCGTCTCGCCAAGCGTGAGTATTGGGACCGGTTTATCACGGAAAGCATCGCCACCAACTTATGGGGACTGCCATACATCATAGGGCGGGAGCGGTTGCGGAGTGCAGCGGTATGGTGCAGCATGCGAACGGGCGAAGGCTTCACGGCCGACTGGGAAGCAACCGGCGGGGTTTTGATTGATGGCGTGTTGGAATGCGGCCCGGACGTGCGGTCGGGCTCTCGCGACTACGCGTCTGCATCGCTACCCGCAGTTGAACGGCTGACACGCAGGGAGGTCACCGATGTTATCCTTCGTCAGAAGAAAGGGACTAGCCCAGGCTTCGACTGCATCACAGTTGATATGATACAGCAGCTCCGGGACCGGTACGTGGATGAGCTGACTGATATCTTGAACACGTGTCGGGAGTTCGCCTACTTCCCGCGCCCCTGGAAGCTTGGAACACTTCGTCTTTTTCAAAAGCCTGGCAGGACGGACCTACAAGAATGGGCTGCGTACCGCCCCATCACACTCCTTCCGGTCCTGGGCAAGGTCTTCGATAAGATCCTCGAAGCGGAGTTGCGGCGCATTGTTGCGCCGACAATCAGCCCCTGCCAGTTTGGCTTCATGCAGGGGCGGGGAACTGATGATGCACTCCTCAATATGAAGCAGAATGTTGACTCCAGCAAGAGCAAATATCAACTGCTCATATTCGTAGATTTCAAGAAGGCTTTTGATAGTGTGGTGTGGGAGGTGCTCTTGCCGGAACTGGCGGCGATAGGGGTGGCGGGGAACCTGCTCGCACTGCTGGCTGATTACCTATGCGATCGCAAACTTCTCCTCGAGATAGGCGACGCTATCCTGACGCGGGAACTTATGCAGGGCTGCCCCCAGGGGAGCCATCTCGGACCGCTACTATGGAATATCCATCTCAACGCTGTCTTGCGCCGCCTTGATGCCGCCGCCGTGCGATACACGGCCTACGCCGACGATTTGCTGGTGCAGGTGGATGGCGACAGCCGAAGAGCGCTGGAGCAGAGGGGATCGGAGATGATGGCCACGCTACATGCCCACAGTGCGGACATTCGTCTTGCAATCTCGGATGAGAAGACTGTGGGCATGGTGCTTGGGCAGCGCCGCACCGCCACCGTCCGCTACCCCATCGTGCGTGTCGGAAATGGTCGCCTCAGGATACAGGATAGCGTGCGCTATCTTGGGGTTGTCCCCGACAATCGCCTGACGTACACTAAACATCTCGACCACGTCCGCAACAAGCTGGAAAGGTTTGTGTACGGACTACAGCGTACAGGCTTCACCAAGCACAATCTGCCACGGAATAAGCTGCTGCAGCTATATCGTGGGGCGGTAGTCCCGTTGCTCACGTATGGGTGCGTCCTCTGGGGACATCGTGTGCCCACCGTACACTTTGCCCGGAGTATAGCGAGCTTGCAGCGGCTGAGTCTCCTGTTCTGGTTCGGTGGCTACCGGAGCGTGGCAACGCAGTCCGTCCTCGTGGTATTAGGCCAGCTACCGCTCGACCTCGCAATCGAGGAAAGGAGAATTCGCTACGAGCTGCGCAGTCGCGGACAGGCCGAGGTGGCTGGACGCCAACTGGTCTATACAGATAAAGGGTGGAAGAAAGAATTGCGGGCCTCTCTCGTCCGGCGCTGGCAGACACGCTGGGACACAGCAACGGAGGAACGCCAGCTGTACCAGTTCGTACCGGATGTAAAATTTGCGGAGAACACCTGGTTCCGCCCGCGGAAGGCCATGGTGGAGCTGCTAACGGGACATGGGAACTTAAACGTCTATTGGGAACGCCGGGGGTTGGCGGCTAGTGCCCGGTGCCCGTGTGAGACGGATGATGAAGACGTTACCCATGTCCTGTTTGAATGCCCACTATATGCGCCGGAACGCGCGGTGTGGTTTGCAACTCTGCGGCGCTTGGGAATCCACGTTTGGACCCCGTACGCACAACTGATCGCGGATAGGCAGGCGTATGATGCCTTCGCAGAATACGCGGACAGAATCGTGGACCTGCGCCACCTTCTTGGGGTGCCTGTGAACCGGCTGCGCAGGCTATGAAGCCCTGTCTAACGCCACCGGGGATGTATGTGGAGCGTCACGCGGAATGATAAATGCGTCTTTGATGCGTATGTCTTGCACTAAAGCGCAATGTTGATGGACGATGTCTGTCGAACTGCGTTCACTACTTGTCGGAAAAGGAGGCACTAATAAGCGATTCTTAGGATATTGCGGATAGTGCGATGTCACATGCTTGTCTTTGGATTTATTGTACATGTGTGTACTTGTTGGAGAATGAACTTTGGAAACACTGCTGAAGCTATTCTTCGGATATTGAGGATAGTGCGATGTGTCACATGTTTGTCTTTGGATTTTATTGTAACTGTGCGAACTTGTTGGAGAATGAACTTTGGAAACACTGCTGAAGCGATTCTTCGGATATTGAGGATAGTGCGGTGTGTTACATGTTTGTCTTTGGATTTTATTGTAACTGTGCGAACTTGTTGGAGAATGAACTTTGGAAGCACTGCTGAAGCGATTCTTCGGATATTGAGGATAGTGCGGTGTGTCACATGTTTGTCTTTGGATTTTATTGTAACTGTGCGATCTTGTTGGAGAATGAACTTTGGAAACACTGCTGAAGCGATTCTAAGGATATTGAGGATAGTGCGGTGTGTCATATGTTTGTCTTTGGTTTTTATTGTACCATCCTATTTACCAGGGCAGTGTGTGTGTAACTCTTGGCGCAACGTGTATGTAATTGAAATATATTGTATGTGACCTAACGGTATATGCGAACTTGTTGAAGCACGGACTTCGGACATTGCGCGGGGTCCTGTGAGGGCGCGACATATTTAGGGAGTGTCAAGCAATGTTGAAGATGGACGTTGTGAGTCTGACTGATGAGAGAACTTTTGGCGCTATGTGGCCATTCAGTATGTGCGAACTTGTTAAAGCATGGGCTTTGGAAATTCAGCAGTGAACAGTAACGATATGATGTATTTCTTACTGTGCCATGTCTGCGAAGCGAAGATGTATTTTTAATATAGTCTTGCATAAATAGTATTATGTTGTGGTTGAAACTATGAGCAGGAGAATAACGATGGGACACTGTATGTGAATAGCAGATAGTAGGACTGCACCCGCCTCCACGTGGTTGGGACGGGAACTTGGCCTAGCCATGCGAAAGGGTGTTACCATCCACAGGTAAAACGGATAGTGGAAAGAAAAGAGATTGAGATTCATTTTATGTACTGACCCCGGTAATAGCCATCTGGCAAAGGTACGGGTAATGACAATAAAATGAAAAAAAAATAAAGAAAAAACAAAAACAAAAACAAAAAAAAGTAGTTGCGGCGTTTTGGCCTTGAGGCCCAGTGAGTTTAAAGCGTTTACTTTTTCTTGGCTACTCACTGTTGAAAACGGCGTAGCGGTGCGCTGTCGTTTTCAAAGCTTGGCGTGTTAGTTTTCTGATAGGCAAACACGAGGCCAGCGAGTTCAAAACCGCGTAAGAAATATGGCCGAAAGCAAAAGTGCCCTTCCTGCGTCCACGACGCTCAAGGCTGGACTGGAAGGGTCCTCCGTAGAGGAAGATCCTTCCAGACCGAAGGAAGTCCAGGCAGACAAAGACATTTTGGCGCAACTAAAAGCGTCACTAGAGGCTATTGAAGCCATCGTTACCGTTCGCGGTAAAGAGAGGCTCTTGGTGGATGACCGAAGGAATTTAATGGCGGAAGTCAGTAAGTCGAAGCTTGCTGTGGCTATGCTGATGGACGTCGTTCCTTCCTTCGAAGATAGGGTGATTAAGGAATTGGTGAGGGGGGTCGTGGAGGGAGTGGTCAAAGCTGCTCCCGAAGCGCCCATGGCGCCGGTTGCAAAACAACTTCAACCGGCAATGCAAGGTAGTTATAGTGAAGCCATAAAGAGGGGTGAAGAGAGGGCGTCCATTCGACTGCCCAAACAATACCCCTCAATTCTTCTAAGGACTAAGAAAGGGAAGAGCGTAAAGAATTTAAGTGAAGTCAGGGCAGAGGTCACCAAGGGTCTGGGACCTAAGAAAGTGAGGGTGAGCAGATGCCGAGCCGTGGCTAATGGAGTGGTGATAGAGAGCCCGTTTTCTGAAGACATTCAGGCCATAAGAGAAGCTACAAAAGACTCTGACTTGTTGGAGCCTGATGTAGTTATGAAAAGGAACCCCAAGATTATCATCATAGGGGTAAGAAAAGGGGTCCCAGAAGACCTAATAAGGGAGGAGATAGGCGAAGCCACGGGCGCTTCTGACACAGAAAAGGCCCAGATCTTTGTGCGCACCAAGCTTGGGCGCGATGAGGGCGCGAAGAACTGGGTCGTGCAGTTGCCCCCACGTCTGTGGAGGGCGATCCTGGAGCGCGGCCGGCTGTACGCGGAGTGGAGCGCGTACAGGGTGGACCGCTACGAGTCCCCATTAAGATGCTTTAGGTGCCAGCGCTACGGACACCTCGGCGCGCATTGTAAGCGGCAGGCTGAGGTCTGCGGCAAATTCGGCGCCGAGGGGCACAAACGGGAGGCTTGCAAGCAGCAAGAGACCTGCTGCGCCTCCTGTAGGCAATTTGGTAAAAGGTCTGATCATCAGACAGGTGACAAAAGGCTGTGTCCGGAGTACTCACGGGCGGTCGAGTTGCTGAGACAGCAGACCGCCTACGAGTGAACTGGTCATAGCCCAGTTGAATGCCCGCAAGATGGTGGCCGCCATGGGGAATCTAGAAAAATTTGTTTTTGAGTGTGGTATAGATGTGGTCCTAATTCAAGAGCCTTACACGATGGGAAATAGGGTTGCTTGCATCCCGACGTCCTATCGTGTAATTCAGGTCACGAATGGTAAACCATGTGCGGCTATCCTTGTGGGTAATCCTCGTCTCGATGTGTTAAAGCTGGTCCAGTTCACGACACGGTACCTGGCTGTTTGCCAGGTGGCGTGGAGTGGACGGTCAGTGTATTTTGTGTCAGCGTATTTCCCTCCGCATCCTTTCCCGATGGATCCTCTTATTGAACAACTGGACTCGGTTCTCCGAGCGCTCCACGGGAACATCATCCATATTGGAATTGATGCAAATGCCAAATCACATCTATGGCATAGTGGAGCAGAGGATTCCAGAGGTGAGGAGGTGGAGGGTCTTATTGCTCGGCACAATTTACAAGTTGCAAATCGGGTGACTATCGGTCTTACCACGTTCAGTAGCGCTATGGGTGACTCCAATATAGATGTGTCATTGGCAACCTCCGTGAGAGGGGTAGAGAGTATCATGGATTGGAAAATCGATGACTACCACACCGGGTCAGACCATCGGATCCTGAGGTGGAAATGCTGTTTGATTGGTCGGGACGATCTCCACATAGGGGAGACCCTGGAAAACGAGACGCTACACCGCTTCAAACTGAGGAGAGCGGACTGGGAGAAGAACACCATCTCCCTGAGCAGGGGCCTGGGTAGTATGGAGGAGCAGGCCTCCTGTGATACAGTCGCTCTCAGTCTGAACGATGTCATCCTCCAGGCGGCCAGGGATTCCATCCCGTTTGGTCCGCCGAAGAGGAAAGCGGTGTGTTGGTGGAGGGACTGGCTAACGAAGGGCAGACTACGCCTTCGCAGTGCTAGACGATCCTTGCAGAACGCCAAGCGAAGGGGTTTGCCGACCGACGGCCTTGAGGAAGCTTTCCGAGAGGCCAGAAGAAAGTATAACTCTGACGTTAAAAAGGCTAAGCGGAAGTCTTGGGAGGAATACGTGGAGAGCATTTCGAGGCTCGATTCGTGGGGTACGCCCTACAGAATCGCATCTGATAAGATTCGTATACCTTTCGCTATGAGATCTTTGCGTCTGGATGACGACGAGCAATCGACGTCACATACTGTAGGATACCAACGAACCGCGTCTCATTTGCTCGACGCTTTGCTTCCCAGTGATGACCTGAGCTCTGAGAACGAATTCCACCTTGAGATCAGAGAACGGTTACCACAGCGCTACGAGTGTAGGGATAATGTCAGCTTTTCAATGGAGGAGATACGAGATTCCATCGGTAATCTTAATCCTAAGAAAGCCCCTGGAATCGACAAAGTTTCTCCTACCATGATCAAAAAGGCTTCCATCTTGCTTGTTGGACCTCTCACTAGGCTTTTCAATCGTTGTCTCGACGAAGGCTGCTTCCCGCAGATCTGGAAGAGGGCGGTCGTTACGTTGCTAACCAAGAACAATAGCAAACCTGAGGATGATCCCAGGGCGTATAGGCCGATCTGTCTTCTTCCGGTAGTGGGCAAGTTGCTGGAGAGTCTTATGGTTGAGAAGCTGAAAAGGTGTGTCGATGATGGCTGCGGACTATCGGATACGCAGTATGGCTTCAGGGCTGGACGTTCGACTGAGGACGCGGTACAAAAGCTGGTTCAAATAACATCTGAGAGCCAGCGCAAGCATGTGAGCGTGATCTTCGTTGACATCTCGGGGGCTTTTGATAATGCATGGTGGCCCAGTATGCTGACCAGACTAAGGGAGGTGGGTTGCCCACTGAACTTGTATGGTCTGTATGCAAGTTATCTNCTATGTGATCGTGAGGCATGCGTGTCTCACGGAGGAGTCCTGTTTACCAAGAAACTGTCCAAGGGCTGTCCTCAAGGATCAAATTCTGGTCCGGTAATGTGGAACCTTGTGATGGATCCACTTCTTAGGGAGTTGTCCTCATAAAGCTTCAAGCACATTGCGTATGCCGACGATCTGGCATTGATACTGGAGGGCAGTAGCCGGAGGGAGGTTGAGGAGCAGGGTGATTCGTCACTTGCTATTGTCTCCACGTGGTGTGTAAGAAATAAGCTTGCTATTTCTGAGAGCAAAACATCGCTCATGGTCATGAGGGGGTCACATGCTGACCGCCCTCCATTGATCAGACACAATGGATGTTCAATTAAGTCAGTGAAATCGCAGAGGTACCTTGGGGTCACCTTGGACCGGAAGCTAAACTTTCTCGAGCATGTCGAGACTGTGTCGGCCAAGGCCAAAAACATTTTCTATAAGCTCGTGAGATTGTCGACGAGGAAGCGGCTTATATGTCGCAGGACCCTGGAAAACATCTACCGGGGAGCATTCCTGCCTATAGTGTTGTACTGTGCATCAGTGTGGGCGCACAGGGCGAGGCTAACGATGTGCGGCAGAGTGCTGAGGAGTGCACAAAGAGCGCCCCTAATAGCGATATCAGGAGCGTATAGAACTGCTCCTACTGTCAGATTGCAGGTTCTGACAGGGTTGTTGCTTCTCGACCTGGAAGTAGTGAAGGTGGGAGCACGATATTACGCTAGAAGGGGACTGCCGTACTCGTTAGATGGCGTCGTCCACAGTCCGGGTCATGCTGTTGTGTCCGATAAGGCCTATATTACTAAGAGGGTTCTAGAGATCTGGCAAGAGCGGTGGCAGGCGGAGGATGGCGAGGCCCAATACAGAGAGATCCTTCCCGATGTTGCTTTCATTGGGAAGAAGAAGCTCCATCTTTCCAGAAGCCTTACTATATTGCTTTCTGGACACGGCCCCTTGAAAATGAAGTTGTACAATCTGGGTTTAGCTGTCTCTCCGTACTGCGACTGCGTCGTGCCGGATTCAGCCGAGCACGCCATGTACATCTGCGAGCAACATGCACAAGCCCGGGATGAGTTGGAGGAGAAGTACGGTGTCATCCTAGAGCCCAGAGTAGTGGCTGCGGCTCTGGGAAATCCTGCTGCCCTGGAACTGCTGGAGTTGTTCGCCGGTTGTGTCATTCGCGATCGCCGACTAATTTGAGTCTGAGCTGGAGGGGCTTCCGGGCGATCCGGAATTAAGTGCAAATTGTGGCATTTGTGTTAGTGTGAGGCTCTTCTGGCAGACCAGATATCGGGAAGAGCCCACAAAATGATGGGAGAAAGTAGCCCCAAAAGCTCCAGATGGGGGTTGGTCGGTGAAGGCGAGGACGTTGTCCTCACCTATCAGGATCGTGA
>NNCF01134481.1:0-24956 GCA_002313205.1 Laupala kohalensis
CGGCAGCGGGGGTGGTGACAATCGGACAGCATCCTCCCCTAACCGTTAAAAGGACAGAAAAAAACTGCGGTGCGCCCATTCGGACGGCTGCGACAAGTGATGTAAGAGGGAGGTAGAGACACGTCATGTGTCCGAGGAAGTGTGTCTTCCGTAAAGACATTGAGATTGTTACTCTTAATAAATGTCTGAACATTTGTACATGTTTTGTAAATTGTTATGTTTATTTTTCAAGTAAAGAGATTTTATTCTAAATATCAGATTTTTTCCTCGAAGTAGTTTAAGGTGGTGACAGCGAAAACAGAACCAGGTAGAAACGTTACACAGACTGCTGATGCAAAACTTCACATCCTACGAGTTGTCCATACGACTCAACCATTAGTTCGAAATGCCAAATCATTTCATTTTCGAATGTTCTCTTTTCATTTATTTCAGCGTTTTCGCACTCGTTATTTGAATCATGGGAAATTCAAATCACTCATGATAAATCAATTGGCATTCGTTGATGTTGTGAAGATAGTATGAAGCAAAACTTGAACATTTCACCAGATACGTCACTTTTTCGAATAATCATAAGACGGAAAAATAACAGAAGCCAAACCCCCATTTAATAATAGAGAGTATGGTTCCTTATGCGCCTAAAATTGAAGATATAGGTGAGAAAAGTACGTCGATGTACATATATGTTTCATAAAAGTTCATTCCGTTATCATAAATTCGCACTTTAAAAGTAATTCTGCGAAAACAGGAATCTTTCACTGGTGGACACAACCGGGCTCTCAGTGAACCAGGAAGAATGCATCATTGTCCCACAAGTTGGAGATTGTAGTTTCGAAAAACTGCAGTTCTAAAACATTTCACACAGATAGAGTCGAAGGTTTTCTTGTGTTACTTTACACGATATGAAAGTGTCGAAGAATGGACCACAATAAGCTAATAAAAGAAAGTGTCGTGTAAAGTAACAGCAAAACAGTTCAAAAGCAAATCCACATGCTATTCATAAATAGACAAATATTTAATACATGTTCTCGGGGTCCATACGGACCCTATCCGTAGACGGTGCTATATTTTTGGAAAAATAATGCAATAATTCAAAATAAATTTTAAAAAGGGTACTGATGTTACAAGGGGAATAAAAAGAACAAAGTCATCGCATGTCAATCATTTTCCTTGATAACGGTCCCTTATGCATGTCACGAAAGATGCTCTGCGGTTCGTATAGACTCCGCTGGTAGACGGAGGGTTAAATTAATAATATTTTTTCATTTCAATAGGGCGCTTTATTTACAAATATTATTTATGTACAAATGTGTGGCGAGGCTTTTTGTTGCCTGTACGCCTGTAAAATTCCCCTTAAGTAGAGCCGTGAGCTGTGCATACAATGCCCTGGTATTCACTCTCATTGAACGGATAGTTGCAGTTTTAATTTTTTGAAATCTTTGTTTTGAACTTAAAATGATTGTAATTTTATTTACTTGTGATTTGTATCGTATTATTATTATTATTATTATTATTATTAATATTATTATTTAGCATCCTTTAGTGCATCTTTAATATTGTTTTATTTAGTTGTAAAATATCTTTTAAGTATGCTGCAACTACCGATTAAATGAGCACCGTTGGGAACCACGGGAAACCAACGGTCAGGACACGAATATATACAATTAATATAAACATATTTACAAACGGTACTTAAATAAGAGAAATAAATTATAATGTAAAATTTACCAGTTTTGTCATAGAAATAAAGATTAAAATAAAATTCAATTATTTACAATACTAAAAAAAAAAGTTTGAGTTTTGTCTGAGACGCCGAAGTGAAAGGACGTGCGCGTCGTAGCTCCGCTTAGCCGTATACCTGCAAGCGCTGCAGGAAGTGAAGTGCGAATTGTGAACGTTTAGTGAATTTCCTGTGTGTTCCAGAACGTCAAAATATTCAAAAGATAAGTTTTCTGTATTATTATTCATTTTATTATTATTAATTGTTAGTACTATTATTTGTAATTGTAGCGATGATGTCTATTGAGCAGTGGCGAGCTGCTATTGGATGTGTGAGACGACCACCAATACCGGGTGCATTAGTTACCCATTCCTTAAATGTAAATTTAACATGTTTAATTAGTGCGGCACTAATAGGTATTCTATTAGTTATAGGTGGAATAGAAAATTAATAATATGCTACATTCAGAGCAGTTCAGTAATATCTAAAACCATCAATTTTGAAGTTGTGATAGTGTGCTTCAAATTGCATTTTACGACTTCGAATGGCAGGAGAATTAAATAAATATTTTCAAATGTGTGTTCGATTTCATTTCTAATTTTAGGATTTGAAATTATTTTAGATTCGTTATCCCTAACCCCCAGAAAGAGGTGGTTCGTGACTATCCCTTACCTTTCTAAGAGAAAAGTGAAACAAATGTAGACATCTAGTAAATTATACAACGAATGAGATTCTAATACCTTCAAAGTTAGAAGTACAGGTCTTGCTTAAGATGTATTGTGTGACACATGGCTGTGTATTAAAGGAATGGATAGAACTCCAAGTACAACGAATATCCAAGTGGAATACGAAAACATTTTTTATTGATGTACTTCTTTGGGTAAAACTTGTTTCATTTTGAATGATAGAATCTAGTGGTGAGATATGTTATCATGCGTCTCCTCCCATCGACCTTATTAGCTCAGTAGCATGCGGAGGTGTTATCATGACCAACTGAGTACGCTCACTGGCTTTCACGTGGTGCGTAATATTGCGAAAATCGTCCTCGCTCCCATCCTTCTCGGAGGTACCCCACGTAGCTGCGCTGCAGGCGACACCTGCAAGCCCCGGGGCCTGTCGTTGGGGAAAAAGAATGTTCATTCAGGCGAGAAAATGCTCCTGAATGAACGACTTCCGAAATCTAAACTTCTTTCACTTGAGGGAAAACGACTCATTTTACCACATCGAGTAATGCATGGAAATGGGAAGAACTGTTCTGTTAAAATACCAAATGTTATATCATTTTGAATAACAGACACACTTTTACGAGTTAAGTATTTCTAATTCAATTATTGGTATTTTTCGTTGCTTATTGAACATACCGAGCTCTTTTTCAGCTGTAACTATTCAGAAAAACTACAGCAATATTCTATGAAACGTAGTTCAATGTTTCTCTGTCCTAGACACGGAGGGTATGAGAAAGAAATATCCGCATGTCAATTTTTTTTCAATTTTTAATATGTTTTGGCTATCTTGGTTCCTTTTATTGATTACCGGGGATATCTTTTCTTTCTCTCTCGTTAAGCTTTCTCTAGTGGAGTTGTTAGTTCATGGTACACGCTATCGATTTTCTCCTATCCTTTTTTTCACACAAATTTTGATGGGTATATTTTCACACATATTTTAACTAATATTTTCGCTGTTTGCTTAATTTTATTTATTTAAATTTTGTATCGAATTCTCTAAAAGTCTGATGTTGATCACCCTTCCGTTTTCCTCCATATTGTGTCCCATATCGTGTTACATTCTCTGTTTTTTCCATAAGAGCATTGATCCGTTTCTATTTTTCCAATTTTCTTTAAGTAAACTTTATTATTGCCGCGTCCAGTGAGAATCTTCAACATTGATCTATTGAACCTTATTATTATTATTATTATTTTCGTTTTATACCATGTTGTATTTCTAATTAATTCGTATAACCCTCTTTCTTTTCCTGTGGGTTCCCATCACTTTTGTCATACTTCCAATATCTTAATCATATTTTTGTTTTTTCATCTTTTTCGTTCATTCGAATGCGTGATTTAAATAATTTTATTCCCTCTTTTTGGTGTATTTCATATCTAGTTGCAACACAAATTAATGCTAAATCCAGTGGTAGTATTCCAATACATCTTCTAAAGTCTCCGTAGATTTGTTACATATGCTGCTCTGTAAGGTGCACATTCTTTACATTTTGTAATATTCCCGCGCCATTTGCTTTAGTTTCACCCTTCCCCCCAAAATTTGATCCGTGTGTTGTCACAGACAAAAATGAAGACATATGTTGTATACCTACACATCTGACCGTAATAGATATTTTTTCGTAAATTTAATCTTTATGTTTCTTTAAAAAAAGCACCTGCTGTCCACCAAGTGCATGGTTATTCGTTGCTTCTATTTTTATGTGTGTATATATGTCTGTAAATGATGTATTGAATTTTGTTTATCGCGCTTAGTGACCCTAGCGAATTTTCCCGATGGAAGGGGCTGTGAGTGATCGGTCTGGGGCTACAGCGCATGGGCACAAGAATTGAGCGGGAAGTGGAAAGCGTATTCGTCGTTTTGGCATTGCGTCATTCGTGGTTGTCGCCGCGCACGCGCAGTGCACCGCCCCATCAGAGCGCAGCCGACAGCCGACCATGTGCCGTGAAGTGTCGGCTTTATCAGTAGGCCCTTCACATGCGCGAGAGGCAAGAAGCGCTCGTCGCGGTCGTCTCATGTTGCACCGGGAGGTTCAACTTCTGTCGTTTGATGGACACCGGTCTGTGAAGAGCTCTGGTGTAGGGCGTCTGCTCTGATTGATTTCGTTTAGTTTATTAAGTGTTCCCTTGTCTTTTGCTCCATGCCGACAAGGGAGACATCTTCATGGGGAAGAAGGGAAATAAACGAAAGACTCGCTGGAGAGTGCTTCCTATTGGCGGTAAGTAATTTTATGTGTGTCATTTGTATAAGGAACAGGAGTAGCTATTTGTGTAATTTTATCATTTAATACATAACGTCTTCGTAAATTTAATTTAATATTTCGAACCTTTGACACATTCTGGTGATTACTATTCATTTGGCAGGAAGTTGGTTGTTTATTAAGTTGTTTAGTCTGTAATTTTACATAGTGTATAAAGTTTTTTGAATAATACATCATACAAGAAACATGCATACCATAAATGCGGCACGTGTCGATTCCTCTCCGTTTTTCTTCCATGAACCAAATTTGAATTTTTACAGACACATAATAACGGATATTGATAATCTAAAGTAATCGATAATCTGAATTCGCTGTTTTTAATGTCGAACCTAATCTCAGAAAATTGTCAGGTCAGTAATACTGGAATGAATAGTAAAAATTATGTATTCATAACTCCCCTTAAAATTATGTAATATAAGTATTAAATTAACGTTCTTAAGAAGCGAGTGAAAAATAAAAAAATCACTCTTGCCAGGAAAAAGTTGGGCTTGAACAATTTGTCTTCAATCCTTTGGTTTGTCAATAACCATTAGTAAAAGAATTTGTTTCGGATTCAAGGAGTCTCGTCGTAATCAGAGCAGTCACTAAACTTCTACTTACTCTTTACCATGCCTCATCTTGCCACACCTTCGCACCCCCCTCTCCAACCCACCTTGCCAGTAGTATGCATGTACATTCAATCACCCTTCTTACATATCCCATCTCTTTATATCGGTATTACTCCTTTGGTGTACCTACATAAATAATGTGCATGCACTAATAACTATCCCCATGTAGCCAATCACACCAGACTTCAGCGACAGAACGCCTGAATCCTCTCCGTCGATAAACCTATCTACTGACTCCCCCTGGCGCAAACACGTCTTCACGCAGTCTGGCCATCTTTATTAGCGATATTTTGAGTTGTGAAGTTTCCTTCCCCAGGTTTTCAAGAAGCGTTATTTATTTATTGATATACATATTTATATTTGTTTTAGTAACCACAAAATTCATACATTTGCCCAATAAAATCGATACTCATGTTAAATGAAGGCAACCATAAAATTCTTTACGTGAAACTCTGAGGCAATCTGTTTTACATACGAAAAACTCTTAGAGCCAGGAAGAAAAAAAATTAAGAAGAAATAAAGAAAGAAAATTGATTTGTTAGATACGTTGAAAGGTTATCAAGAGTTTGGGAAGCAAGGAAATCGAGCACATTTTTTAAAATAAAATGTATTGATTTAAATCTGTGTTAACGATGGTTCAATTGATTACTTTAATATGCATTAAAACATTATCATCGTTAATAATAATAATAATATTATTATTATTATTATTATTATTATTATTAAATTTTGACTATGATAATAAATAAGACAGGGCATCTATTCGTATAACTGTATTCAGAAGGAGTAAGTGCAGTAATAAATAGAAAATGTGTGACAGTATGCAGGCCTTATTGCCTTCGCAAGGGCGTTTCCCGGAGAATGAACTTCTTATCTGGCTCTCCTATTGTTAACGCAAAGTTGAATACGGACGTATTGGCCTAACTAAAAACCGGAATTGTCAAGCATATTTATTCCTTGTGATGTCCGTGCAAACGTGAATTTCTTATTTTCTTGATTATATTCCAATGATTGCAGCTTTAGGTTTTGCTAACCGCTGAATAGGTTTGGCACCATTTGTACTATGGTAGTCACGCTTGATACTTAATTTATAGTTGATTACTTGTTTTCGTAATGTGCTTGCCAGATTTCCGAATGTTATTTTACGTGGGCATTAACACTTTGGAACGAAAAATCGTGAACATTTCTTTGATTCTATTCGTTGTTGAGTAACTCTTTTA
This sequence comes from Laupala kohalensis, assembly GCA_002313205.1. NCBI lineage: Eukaryota > Metazoa > Arthropoda > Insecta > Orthoptera > Trigonidiidae > Laupala > Laupala kohalensis. Next base: position 6,526 of record NNCF01134481.1, read on the forward strand.
AGTTTAGGAGCCACATGGTTTTTGAGTCTGGTGAGGGCTAGAGAAGGGTGAGGAAAGTTAAGTCTGGTTGAATACTTTCTCTATTAATTAAAAACTTAATGAAGAAAATTGAATATACTGTTCTTATTATGTATTTTCAAATTATTTTAGTATGCTCTTTTATTTGTTCATTTAGTAAGTATTCTTTTATCAACATTTTAAATATGAACAATATGAATTGCTTGTAATGAGCAACCTGTCTACATGAGACCAATTCCTCCAATTTGAAATATGGTTTATACCAATCCTGGGGTCAGTAGCTCAGTGGTAAAGCGCTGGATTGCGGGCTGGATGGCCGAGGTTAGACTCTCGGTGGGTCGAGGATTTTTCATCATACCTCAACATCCAGACTGACTCCCTGGCCTCCTCAGCCTGCGGTAAACTGAGTATCGTCTATTCTGGAGTCAAACCGGTCGGAGCGAGTTGTTGGCCACATCCCTTTCTCCTAGTGTCGAGACCTAGTAGTTGCGAAGTTCTACCTTCCATGAACTCCTTGGGCACCTTCGGGGTATTTGTGTGACAGTTTAAGTTTTTGACATATAATTCTTCAGTTCGTATTATCATCTTAAGACTTCAACTCTCTTCTTGTTGGTTGATCCTAAATACGCCATCGATTCTTTGCATAGTACAACGCATCTACGCTATTAGTTGTTTAATGACGACAGTTTCCACTTATGAGACGTACCATACACAGAAGCTTTTTTTCTTTTGTGTGAAGACTTTATTTGGGAATAAAGTGAAATGGAATACCAACAACCAGTCAACGGAAGTTTAATCCTTTGTTCCCAACTTAAAGGTAAAAACAAAAATAAGGAAATATCATACACACAAGTCGCCGTTCTTTTTCAGAGTCACAAAGACGAAGTGTGATCAAAGTGCTACTAACAGAAGAGGGAAAAATAACTCTTGTGGTAATACTTTTATTTGACTGGATACTCTTCAATTGTGAATGTATTCAGTCTTTTGTGCGAAAGAAAATCAATAACGGGAACCTCCATAAGACTGCTCGTGAATACAGTTCATAGTAAACTTTCCTATCTGTTCTTAATCACCCCATGCGAGTACATTAAAAGATGAAACAGCTTTGCAGTAATGTTACTGACAGTAAGAGATGACTATCATTAAAACTACACGTATATAAATGTATCGCATATTAATGCAATAATATTTTGGGCAACAGTAATTAGGATTCTCAATTTTTAAATTGGAATGGTGTAATGTTAGTGATGTTGAGTGTAATGAGAAACGAAATTTGTCTCGGACAAACTACATTTGGCGTGAGTGGGAAACCTTTTGGTTTGTCGTCCTTAACCTGATTCCTTCTGGTTCACCAAATTTTGGAAGGTTTGTTTTGTAAAGACAATGAAACCACTCTTTTTCTCATAGTCTCATAGTAAATATTCTCTAGGAATTAGTGGGGAAAGGAATCACAAAAAAATAATTCTCCCTTTGCAAAAATATTTTATTCTACTTGTCATGAAAGGGTTAAAGTATCTGCATGCTGTCGCCTTAAAGAGAACAAATACAATGTCTAATTTCGTGCAATCGTGCATCTGAACTGTAGTTAACTAACTGGATGGCAATAATCTGATTATCTAGATCTGGAATACAGCTTCATCTCATTTTAAATAATAGTATTTCTAGAGCTTGGTTTTGTCATAATTTTATTGATTTATTCACCGACATGATATTGGTAACCCTGGTACTGTGTCCTCTTTTTCTCGTCTTCTCTTAGAGCTTCAAGTTTTTAGTTCCTTGCTCCATACTACTACGTTATACTGAGATATTTCGCATAAGATATTGATATAAGTTAAATATTCATTTACAATTCCGAATATAATCTGAGCGTAAAGCGACAATTGTAATGAGACATTGATTTTAGTTACGCGTCTTAAAATTAAAGTGATCTCTAAAATTCTTCCCATGTGAATAGAATCGTACATGTTGTGAAAACCTGAAAATTGATAACAATTAAGAAATAGTTTGAGGTGTCCGAGCACCATGGAATGTGAATGTGAAAAATGAATGTAAGGTTTGCAAAACGTCTACGTCTCATTAAAATGAATTGTCCAGAATTTGGTGACTGAATGAATTTGTAACAGAATACTCACTACATTACGCTCATATATCGCCAGAAATAAGAGGAAATATTTTGCAATGTTAGATATGAAGAGCACACTCGTGAGTACAAGAGCGTAATAAAGCAACTATGTAGCTAACAATAGCAAACAAATAAGAAAGGAGAGTTGTAAGTGAAAATGCAGAGTGGAAGCCAGAGGTGCCACCCAATGACGCAAACCCTAAATTTGCGAGGACACCCTCCTTCGCTTTGACTCACCCAAATCATATTCGAAAAATTTAGAAATATTTTACAAGTTTTTCCCTCTTATTTACCCTAACTCCATAGGTATATATTAACCTGTTTGCAAAGCCCGTGCACATACTTTCTCATACACTTTTAAGACTTTTATCTACAAAGTATACAAATTAACTTTACAAAGAAAAATGCAACCATTTTCAAGCATCCTATACTGATGTTGACAACAGCAGTTTAATTTTCTGCTTATAAAATAAAGGGAAAGTGATTGCTTGAAAATGGCATTTCTTTGCTACAATTTTTCTAGAAATTGTGCGTAGAATCCAAAATAAAACTAATTTTTTGTCTTTTACATGCGCGGTAAAATATAGTTTAAACTAAGAAATATCCAGTAGGCGAATCATTCCGATCGCGAAGGGTAAGGTTGTTTGTGTGACCGAAAGGTGATGTCAGAGAGCAATTGGGAACGAAGAAGTGGTAGCCAGCCGCCATCGCATATTTTACAGTTTGTACGGCATTACGCACGACGTATTAAAATGACATTTGGTATCAGAAACACTAAAAACGAATATATCCGTAAAAATCTCTTGGTTAGACTGTCTCTAGACCATGTATATGAGAAAGTAAAAAATTGTTCATCACCTATATCCATTTTACTGATAAAGGATACATTTTAATGAGATTACAATACATAATTAGGTTTTAATTTATATTTCAGCAGCTACAAATTAGGAAAGTAGCAGAACAGAGTTTGAATTTGTAAAATTTCAAAGCATACTCAGATTTTATATACATATTTTTTGTGGGGTTTTAGGGCAAGGTCATTAAAGCCCTAAAATATGAATCTGAATACATATATTCAGATTCATATGAGCTAAATTAAGATTTTGACGTTTGTCACTCGTTTTTAAGAAACATTGGCGACAAAAATCCTCAAAAAATGTAGTATAATTCGTAACGTGTATAGGTGTGTGAGACTGCAAATATTCATAAAGGAAATTTACATTAAAGAAGCCAATATCAACGTACAAAACGAAAAACGATAGTTTTTCTTTCACTTCTCCTTACCTTAAACCGCACGCAGTAACGCTTAACCAGTGCTTGACGCTTTATCAGACTACGGCTTAGAAGATCCACTACAGTTGCGCATTACTTAAGACATCTTGATTATTACATTAATTTTAAATATTTTTGGTGAAGTTCTATCCACTAATGATACCTGTGTTTATGACTCACAAGAAACGCAAAAACTATTACCAACACAGTGAAAATTGGTCAATTCCTCACAAATCGGGTAAAGCACTATAACAAAAACACGCAAGGGCCCGAGCGGCGATACATGGGAAAAAAGACGATATAATATTGAGCTACGACTTTGATCACGCACAGTAAACTAAAAAAGGAAAGCAATGAATCTTCAGTGCAACGCTGTTTTCTAGATCGGCCATCTGTTGAGTAATCTTACCATTGCAACANAGTAATCTTACCTACTCAACAGCCGGCCGATCTAGAAAACAGCGTTGCACTGAAGATTCATTGCTTTCCTTTTTTTGTTGAGTAATCTTACCATAGGCTCTAATGACCTCGATGTTGACGAACCATAAAGCCCCACAAAAAAAGTAATCTTACCATTACAAAATAGAGAGGCAGGTATCTGTTGTCACTTCTTCGTATAAGCGAGGTGATGAGCCTCCCGGTCTTTTGATGATGGTGATCCCCCGACCTGTAACACACGCTCGTGTCTGCTTATTCAGCGGTGAAGATCTCTGCTCGACATGACTTTTTACGATTCATTTATCAGCTATGAAATACTATTTGAAATTACGAATATTTTAACATGATAAATAATGTTTAAAAATTGATACGAGATTGGTATGATTTTTATTTTAATATATGCTATTTTGAAAATATTATTTAATTGTAAAATATTCTAAACTTCCAAAACACCTCCCATTTTTTGAACCCCACCACCCAAAATTTTCAATGACGCAGTTTGTGTCACGACATCCCCTTGTGAACACCTCTGGTGGAAGCAAAGAATGAAGAAAGGAAGAGTTGGGGGTGAAAAAATTACTTAATGGCAAAAAGGAAAATATAAAGTTTCAGAAGTGCTCCAGATGTTAAAGATACATGCAGAAATATCCACCGGATAGTTGTTACTACTTTAGATTAAAACAATATATAGATTGATGAGGCGAGAGGAAGAAGGAGGCGAGAGGAAGAAGGAGGCGAGAGGAAGAAGGAGGCGAGAGGAAGAAGGAGGCGAGAGCAAGAAGGAGGCGAGAGCAAGAAGGAGGCGAGAGCAAGAAGGAGGCGAGAGCAAGAAGGAAGATCACGACGGATGAATGGAAGGAAGGCACGGAGTTTACGGAATGGAAGGCACGGAGTTTACGGAATGGAAGGCACGGAGTTTACGGAATGGAAGGCACGGAGTTTACGGAATGGAAGGCACGGAGTTTACGGAATGGAAGGCACGGAGTTTACGGAATTGATTAAATGTGCTGAAGGGGTTCGGCGCATTTGGTACGGGCTGAAGCTAATTGCTGGATTGTTCAAAAACACCGTGGTTATGATCTCTGAGCACGGCTGTTAATTGTGGTTTATCATAATTCCTCCTCCTGACACAATTATTGGAGATGCTTCTGTGTCCTTATTTATTTGCTACCTTGAGTTTCTATTTTATTGATGTTGTTTTAATGCTTTATGTCAATTAAAATTTAAACTATTGCTATGAAGTTTGATTTGGAAAAGTTTTCCTCTATCATTTCTGCGTATGTGTCGGATGTCAGTCATGTACTAAAGAATTTCTTCAGTCAATTTTGAAGATGCCTTATTTGAACGGGTATGATTAAAGTGTTTGTGAAATTGTACAAATACTATTTGTCATTATAAATCTAGTTTTTCATTTTGTAGATAAACCTCTTAAAGATGACGTGTAATATAATATGAGAATATATGATGAATGGTTTTTTACCACTGGTTTCAAATTGTAATATTTTCACTGTGGCCCTCGTAATTTTCGTGTTACCTCCCTGAGTGTAAGCTTTGCAGTTCTCTCAGCTTTGGCAAAGTGTGAACGCACAACCAGAGTTACGCATTTTTTGAATTATTACTAATTTTATTAATATTTATTACTTTTTCCTCATTTTTACTAATTATATTTTTCTAATTTTTCTGCTAATTTTCGAGGGAGAATATGAGGAAAAATTCACTTAATAATCTATGCATATTTTAAGAGGCGATATTGATGATGGAAGTTCATTTGAAGATAAATCCGTATGATGTTTGCTATTTATTAATCAAGGCCCATAAAACGGTATATTCGCTCACAAGTCACCAAAAGAATTAAAATAACTACTATTTATCTGTGCATTAATAACCATTCAGATGATATAGAAGTATTTTTAGTATTTTTCATTGAAAATTATTTATAATTTTTTCTATTAATATTATGAAATACGTTTTGCCTTGATTCATGATGTGTTTCTCTTAAATCGAGAGAACAAATGTTTGAAACCCATGTATCTGTATCGAGCTATCTATTCATCTATCGATCTATCTATTTAGGAAAATAAATTTTTATATGAGAGCTAGTTGAATTTTCATATGCTATATACATTTGTCTTATGCTGAATTTCAATTGAAGGGTTACACGTTGTTTATTATCTTAAAAATGATTTTTTATCATGGTGTAGAGCTGGGAATGTTATTTCCATTTTTTTACCTACACTGAATGACGTCAAATTATGCTTATAAATCAATTAATTTACTATTTTACTGGGTCAGATAGCGACTACTAATCTTAATCTTCTTTTATGTCATTCTGAACTGTTAAATGCCTGTACTCGGTGGTGTTGCTCGGCTTGGCTCGGCTTGGCTCGGCTTTGTTTGGCTTGTCACGTCACGTGTCGTGCCGTACCGTACCGTACGCCGTGACGTGACGTATCGTAACGGAAATGTGTAACAGTCAAATGCGCTAGAGTCCATCACTTATTTACAAATGTCAGCGCTGTGCATTCAGAATTTGCTATCTGTGGTCATGAGTTTGTTGAGAGCAGTTACTAATCGATCCATCATAATTTAAAAGAGTGAATCATATTGCTACTGAAACGTCCTGTGTTTATCAGGAGGCATTTAAGAGAATATCACATTTTACAGCTTTACATTCTACATTTGTTTTTGAAATTGTGTATTTATTGGCAGTTAAACGCATAGAAAGCAGGCGGTTAATAAGAAATGAGAAATTGTTTTCAGTATGGAACAGTAATTTAGTGTACTAGATGTACTGTACATTGCAAAGCAAACGACATGAAATCTTTTTCTCATTACATAAGATGCTCGACTATTCTCATTTCTCTTCTGCAAACTGCCAGAGGTAAGGGAAGCGTCTCCGACGTTACCCGACACTACCCGATCACAGTCGATCTTGTTTACTCTTTCTGTTGTGCTCGACCACTGTTCATCTGTGCTCTTGGTGATATAACAAATTTCTGAATTGGAAAACAAGACTCCAAAGGATAACTCATTCAAATCAAATTTAGTGCCTTGTGATTACTATCGCTAGATATTGCGCGAGCCCTCCAGATCTATGTATCAATGTCTCTTGGCAGCGTATTCTTTACACTTGCATTTAATAAGTGGCACAGTAGAAGAATGGAATAGCAAAAAAATTTCTTCCGACAATTAAAGTCTTTATTCGCACCCAAATCAACGATATTCTCGAAAACTTGAACTTCATGTGTTTCGTCGAAGTTTCATACGACTGGAACTCATTTACTCTTTCCTATACACTTGGAGAGCAAAATTTAACGAAAGTAAGAAACACAGAATGATTGTATTTTAAAGTTAGATGCATGGTGGTACTGAAAGTGAACAACATCCGAGAAAAGTATGAAAGTATGATGTTCTCAGATGTTCCGTTCCACGTATACCGTTCTCTTTTTCTTCATATCACTTCATACACAAAGTACAAAATGCTGTTCCGCGAAAAGAAATAAGTTTTAATAACCTTTTTTACGGTAAAAATTTCACTTATAACTTTTAAACCTCCTTGGCAGTCGCGCTGAAGTCACTCACCGATCTTGCCCCAACTACTGGAAAGATTCTGCCAAAGACGTAAGTTGAAGTTACAAACGCGTAACGATGGTATGTTCAGTTGCGCCCAAACTGTGAATTATCAGAATCGGACAAGTGATCAGAATTGAACATGTTTCAAATTGGTGCGGAAATTCATGCTTCTAATTTTTATTCTTTAATTGACAGGAGATTGTTCCATCGAGTAATAAAATAGTATCTTGAGATTTTAGTTTGTGTTTGGCGCAAGCTGGAATTACACAATAATATTAACAAACTATATTTTTAATATTTTAATTGTTTGAGAAGTAGAAAGTATTATTCTAAAATGAAGAAAAAACAAATTTTCTTTTGATGCAATTTAATCCACAATTCCTTCAGCTTGTCGATCACTAATCTCCATTTTTAGCCCACTTCTTTCTGAAGGGCTAAGAATGATTGACTTCATAGGTAGTTCCCATTTTCGAAAACATGAATCGTTGATCCTTCAAACGTTTCTGAATGTGTTGGTGTCACATACATTTGATCAGTTACGTATCTTGAGGACCTCCGCCGCAGCGTGGCCTCACAACTGAACAGTGTAGCGCAAACAGTAGTAATATAGCATCGCGTAGTGGAAACAGCCTTTCTTGCTTACTCACTCCCACATGTCCGTTAAAAATAAAACGCGCTCGAGCCCTTGTCGCCAGGTCCTGCAATGAATGAGGAGCATTCGGTTGTTCCCAAATAGCCCGGTTCCAAAGAGTAAACTACAAATGCCACGGTTCCTCGACGCGATAGCTCGGAACCTTGCCTGCTTAAGTGACTCCTCGTGACTGAAGTTCGTATTAGAATGAAGAGTCAATGGGCTTCCTCTCTGCAAACCAATTAAATTTATATCATTGTCAGTTTTTTGATGTTATTTAAATAAACATACCTTCAGTTCAATGAAGTGGAAATTCTATTCAAATAATACTGTTGAATAAACTTATAGTTGTCGGAGACATACATTTTATTTCGTAAAGGTGAGTAATATGCACATTCATTTCTTTCATGGATTCATCAGTGCGGCGTTATGCTTTTAAGTCATCGGACAAGAAACTTGTACACTGATATATTGCAATTATGCGCAGTGGTGGATAATTGTAAGTAGAAATCTAATTACGCATATATGCAACGTGGAAGCATATTCTCAAATTCTTAAATAAACTTAAACTAGATTCACCCAAAAGTTATTTTGCTTTGAATTCTTCGATATAATGTAACCCTTAAATTCCATTATTAAGTATAGTTTGTCACTGTAAAATTTTCTGGGACTTTCACTTGGAGACGAAACAAAGTTGAAGTGAAGCTCATATGATACTGTTGATTGAAAAAATACTATTCTATAACTCGCGACAATAAATATGAAGAATAAGCTTACGTGTGACATAATAAAGACTAGATCAAGCAGTTAATAATGAATAACTCCCCAGAGGTAGGTTTTTCCGATTTCTTGATCATCTCGTAACGAGGTCTCTTTCCAGAAAATCGAGTGACCCTCCAGTATTTCGTCTGTTGCTTAGTTGATATCTTACCACATGATACAGACAATTTCGTCGTCGTTTGGTCTCTTTCGTGAGTCTCCTTTGTGGGAATCGCCATTACGAGTTCTTTTGACGGATTCATTGGTTTGCAAGTGCTTTTCTTCCTCAAAGCCAGTTACGAAGACTAACGAACACTCCTCCACGAGCAGTTGACAGGAAAATTAAAACCCTATGTAATGGATGTCTCTGAAGACTCATTTCTTTGGAGTTACTCTTGATCATTTTGTCAGAAATAATATTCTGTAGTTCTTATTTTATTATGACAATTATAAACTTTTACCACTATCTTTTATCTTAAAGACGTTTGCCGTGATGTTATCACTTATAAATATCATACTTTATCAATTTTTCTTTTTTTGACTTTGCTATTTGAAAGGATCAGCTATGAAAGGCGAAAGGGGACGTATGTTTTGGAAAGATTTTACGGAATTTTGCTGCTCAAAATTCGTTGTAATCAGGGTGGTATAATAGATGACTGTATTTTACGATAGACTGCAAAGAACCCTCAGACTGTTATCATCCTGGCTGGGTCGTCATCATACCACAAAACGAATTTATACACATTTGTAATTTTATGCTGTATTATGTATTTGCGTGAATGCAATTAATTAATGTATGTAGTGAACACATACAGTCCCTTAAAGAACGATTTACCCACCCTCTACATTACGGTAGGTTACGGAGGAACAAAAACCTTTCAATTATGTTATGTTGAATAAAAATGAGAGACGCGACCGAGAACCTTTAACTTTTGATCCAACCAGGCGCCTAAACTACGAAACGTGGAAGGACAGCTGTTACGAATAAAAGTTTTAGGGTTCATAAAAATTAGTATTTCAATTTTTTTGCAAAACTAATCTCTTTTTAAACTAATATAGCTCGAATAAATTAACGAAATTCAATGACCTTAGCGAGATGATTCAAGTTGATGTTAGACATAGATTCTTCGGGCAAGTTGTAGAAGTAAACCAGAAATATTAGTATACTGCAGAAATATTCAATTAAACTTAGGGTAAAGTGGGGTAAGTGCACAACATAATTCATTGAGTTATTTCAAGAGAGCTAAGCAAAAATGAATTAAAAAAATTATAGTTTCTGGTGCTACAGGATTAACAACTATATTTTGAAATGAAGAATGTTCTAGATATTTGGGAATACCACATTGTACCCCTTTGGTATGTTTATTTTAAATGAGTCTGATATTCATTAATACAAAAGAATGTTATTAATCCTATTTTCAAAAATAATTTTTTTTATTAATTCTGACAAAATTTGCCTAGTATAAATATTGTTTGTGGACAGTCTTCAGAAAATAAAGTTTATGAATTGAAATAAGTTTTCTTTTTCATGGTTGTGATTAACATAATTAAGAACAGTAATTCAAATATGATAGTTATTTTTAACTTGCAATGTTTTTATAAAATTGATTCACAGAACACGTTTATTGGCGAGATTTCCTCCATTTTTTTACAGATTCAGAAAACTGAAAAGTGGAATGGTTTAAAGAAATGAATTAACGTCTACTATTGATGGATTTTCATTTAACTAGAAAATCTTAAAGATTTTTCGAACAGAACGTGTGGAGACAAAGTTAAAGACAATAAAATGAGCTATTTACTCTTTACCAAGAAAAGTATTTCTTTCACCCAAAAAGTGTATTAAGGAAAATAGGCGTTGAAGGATCTTAGAGAGCTCTTTTCAGAAGTTGATGAAGAGATCTTTGTCAAATTCTAACATAACGCGTAGGAGTAAATTTGTTATTATTAGTTTGAAGACTCGACTCGTTTCAGTATCATCGATGCTTAGAAATAAAAAAGTTCGTCTTTTTTATATCTATAATTCCTTCCTTCCTCTGATGTTGTCTAGCGGTATTTATTTTAGTTAACTCAATTATTTTTCTAAGTTTAAACTTTCTACCTTTATTAGGTTTAGAGCCGTTTAAGTTCGTCTCAATAAACCATGAGAGGTAGTGTCCCATCCTGGCCCGGGTTTTTCTCCGTTTTTCCTTCGGGTAGAGCCGGATTTCTTATACAGGTTCTCTAGGCTTTGACTAGGGGTGTGTTTATTGTAACAATAAATCGTGAATTTAGTTTTTTTAAAACTCTTATGATTTTTAAACACTATACTCAGAATAATCTATAGTTCGATAATAACTTGTACATGTAAATTTACAAACATATTTGCGTTAAATTACAAACATATTGANAAAATGGGAGACGAGACCGGGGATCGAACCCGGGACCTTGAGCTTTGCGCGCTCATGCGCTTACCGACTGCGCCATCCCGCTCGCTACCCGTGCCCGTCTACCATATTCATTCAACTTGTCTTCATTCTACCAACTTCATTCAACATACAAACATATTGACATTATATATGTATTATAACTCGCAGCTAACCTTTTATCTTATCTAGGAACTTTTGCTGAAATTTTTTGAATCGCCTCTGCCTTAGGNTGATGGGATGGTCCCTTGCTTGCTTCCGGAGAGTAAATTAGTTTATTGTCCTCCACGTGGTCATACGCAGTTTGTACTGTTTTTTGACAATACATTTATTTATTTATTTATGTTATCTTCTTAATGGGCTTTCGGTTGAAGCAAGCAGACTTACATCTCTTAGCCTCCAAATTTGTGTTTTTGTAAAAACATATTTTTATTTGTTAAAATATTTTATTGTGACTAGTGTCAGCAAAAAGCTGTGAAATATGTAGAAAAAGTAATTCCTAGTTCTGTCACCACGAAGTGAACATATGTGCCAACTACATAGTGAGTTATGCAATCATGTGTTATGTAATGTTAAACATCCATTAGAGTGAATTAGTTGGCACATGTTCATCCAGAAGTGTGTTATTTTCATTTGTGGAATAATTTTCTCTTTTATTGTTTTATTGGAGGGGAGATTGAGGTATTATTAAACACGAGTATTATTTTAATTGTGTTATCACGGGACTACGCTTGTATCATTAAAAATTCAGCGAAACATTAAGTTGGTAAGAAAATAGTTTTCCTAATTTCGCTCCCATCTCAATGAGGCTAACATAAACTAATAAATTGACAAAACATTATTTCATCATCAGAAGTAAACTTGCGCGCAGAATTGATAATCGTTACACAATAAATGTTGGTCTAACGTAGATGCTAAAATAGACAAGAAAGAATGAAGTTGATTAAAAAGGTGAAAAATGCAATAAAAATATAAGGTTCAAGTAATTGTACAAGTCATTTATTAACTGTTGTTACTAGTTGTATTCGTTTGAAAAATAATAGTTTTAATGGCTCTAGAAATTCGTCTCAATTTTAAAAATTCCATCTTTTCTGCCGAATCATTAACAAGTAACACACACACACACACAGGACAAAGATTTGAGCCATACGATACTCCGGCGTTGATATCGTAAATGAATAAAACTGCATAGAATATAAGTCATACATATTTTTCTACAAGACATTAGATGGGACACGATTTCACACATCGTGATAGAATCCAAAATTGACAATTTTTGAAGGAGAATATTGTTTAATTTTATCAAAAATCTTTGTAAAGACTTTATAAATGACATAAGTTGAAATTATTTGATTTAACGAATTAGAAACATGAATAAAGTTGACCAAATTCGTAGTTGTGGAAAGTTTTAGGTAAAACACATGTCGGTGTACAGAAATGTGAGATTGTGCACGACTGTATGTTCTATGAGATAAGTTAAAAAATTTATCCCGTAGCTAATTTTTGAGACCGGTCCCTAATTTTCAATTTTTGTAGGATCGCCTGATTTAAAATTGGACTCACTTTGCTTACTTTTCATCAAACACGGAATATTTGCTTCTGCATCGTGAGAATTTAAATAGAACGTGATAGAAATCTCGAGATTACCAAGCATCAGTTAATTATATATAATATGGTCCAATGAGGAAGTTCACCTTAAATATCTCCTAAACGGATAGAGTATCGAAGTGCGGTTTTCACTCACATGCTGCTAATCATTAGACGTATAATTTGTAGCTTGTTCAGCTACAGACATGATTCTTATGCTCGTAATTACCTATAAAATGTATTGAAGTTGGCTTATTGAAGGTTGTTCACAACAGTTGGCTATCAACTAAATGAACGTTTGTAATCAAAAACCAAAGCAAGGTAGTGAATGCATTGTGGCAGTAGATGTAACGCAAACTTTGAAACGCAAGTGACCTGATATGTTTAACAACACAACTGTTACTGTTCCGGTCTGAATTGTTTTCCAATTAAATGTTGACAAATTAGGTAAAGAAATACAAGATCCTCCTTCCCAAATATTAAAATCATTATGTTTGATTGACGGAATATTAAAATCGCCAGTTGTAATGAAGTCGTGGTATTTCAAGTCACAAATATCCTCAAGTGCCTTGAATAAACGTTAATATGACCCAGAACGACAATTAGAAGTTAACTCTTCTTTCGTAGATAGTATCTTCAAACATTTCTTAACCAGAAATTAAACGTCTTATGAACTATTTATCAAATGCCAAAATCTAGAATGTTATGTAACTTGAATAAAAAACGTGTACTGGTATTTGTTTTTATTGAATTTTAAGGGTTGTTCAGGAAGTAAATAAATTAAGTGTTGAAGATTTATTTCTTTTATGCTGGAGGTCAGGATCTTATAACACATGACACTGGAGTTGGGAAGATGGAAAAATAAAGATGCTTAAATAGGGACATCTCTGAACACTGTTTTGTTTGGTACTGTGACCTTTAACTGGAAGCCGAGAGTTATTTTAGGTAAACGTATTTTTAAAACAGGAACCCACTGAAAACTTGTCACGAGACTCGAGGCCCGTTGCTTCTTTAGATAGTAAGCATCCTGAATCTGAAGACTCTTATTAAACAATCTTAGTATTTCTAAAGAGTTTCTCTTAGTATAGTCTTCCTTACTCGAACACAAAAGAACAATTGCTCTCAGGAAAATAAATGAAAAGAGAGGCTTTGAAGAAGATAAAGGTTTCAATAACTTCCATCTCAGAGAAAATGAGCTTTATCACTTGAACCAGTTATTAAAACATAAAGTAAAATTTCTGAAGAATATGATCCAGTATGCGTTACTAGTTATGTTCTATTTATCTGACTAGCATACTTCTTATTTTGCAAGTCATCGTCATATGAAAGCCAATGTATTAGTTTCTCGTTTTAACCCCTTAATGCGATTTCTAATCTCGAGTTAAATTAAGTTGAGAAAAAATAAATAGTATGTATTTGATGAAATTTGTATACATGAATTTTCAGATAGCATATATATGATTTCGTGATTGTTTCCTCGTTTCAATTGTGTAATTGTGATGCGATACAATCATTATTATAAAGATCTTCCACCAAAACCCCCAAAAAGTGTCCGAAATGAAAGTAAATGATATTGAATGGCAATTGCTGGTGCTTACACACTCACTGATATTAGGAAGGCTTTGTTTCAAAGCTGATGCAATAATTATGAAACTGAGACTACAGAACATATTGCATGCATCATCATTTTAAGTACTGAATAATTTGGAATAATAGATACATAAATACTAATAATAGCAAAATAATAATAATGGTTTTGATTTGTAAATTCAACTTTGTATTGAAAGAGAATATATTATTTCCATACTTGATATAACTTCTCGAATATCGTCCTGACATTATTGTTTAAATGAATACAATAAAATTAAGGCTGGACCTGAACAGAGAATGTTTGGTAGTACACGTTCAATTTATAGCAGTTTTAACCGTTGCTTTACCGACATGTACTCTACCAATTTGAGACTGTCCCATAAGAAAAATATAGAGAAAATCTTAAGTGTGGATTATTCAGAGTGGACTGCACTTGACAACTATATTCTTGTATGTACAGGACATTCGAGCAACAAAACAGTAGCTTGCAAATGGATCTTGTAAAATAAATTTCTCCCCACCAGACACTTTCTTTCTCAAAATCGAAATATCGTTAATTCGAGATTTTTTTTTCCACTTTCTCAGTCATCCAATGTAACAGCTAACAGTTAATGGATGAAATCTTGTGACAAATTCTTAAATCCCTTTTAGTGCTGTAACCTTGCCAAGGTTACCACATTTACAACATTATCCTCTGAAAGCAGAAAATAAATCGAACTGTAGTTATAAATTCGTCGCAAACAGGTGTATAATTAATCAAAGACTCGGAACTTTAATTTTTTATGAAGCTCGATATAATTTTAATTATGTTAGGTATTGGATATTTAAAAAAAAATTGTATATTCAAAATGATATACCCCATAATACATTGTTGATTCTTCAATATTGTACTTAAACATCATGACTTTTATTTGACCACGGGAATGGAAACTCTTATATCGATACCATCCCAACCAAAAAGGGGCGAATGATATTTTTGATCGTCACTTTTATTTGTCGATCGCGAGTTGGGAACTATATTCTAATTAATATATTGTTGTCCTATACAATTATAATATCGTTTAAAAGGAATTGCTGTGTGAAAAGGAGTGGCAATGGGAAAATTACCATTTATGTATTGTAAATTTTTACTGATGCGATGATTTTTCACTTCAAATTCACAATTATGGAACTTTAGATCCTGCTCATTAGTCTAAGGTTAAACCGAACGAATGCAAGATGTTAAAAGAACTGAGCGGCTTGAAAAGGCAGGAAGTAATAATATTCTTATGTTTCGTGTTTGGGAATGATTATATTTTATTTATCCTGCATTGTCTACAGTTATAAGACCTAATTCATGTTATAAAAAATAAGATTTTTATTGGCTGACTACAACACCTCTTGGAAAATATCTAGTAGGAGACTTCTATACTATGATATATCTGCCCATCCCCCTAACACTCCCCCTCCAGCGCTCACGCACACACTCGCGCGAACACGTACGCACGCTCACCACACACGCACTCTATACGCTCGCGCGCACACGCACACTATACACTCGCGATTCGACATATTTTTTTATGCTGAGAACGATGCCAATGTCCCCAAAAAAGATCCGTGTCAATTTTTAGTTATCGCTGAATTACCTCAGCAGGTTTTTATGAAAAATGGCAGTTTTACAAGTAACGTGGAGGTGCCGTGGGGTTGCAAAAACACGAAGGAAAGCTAATAGAACATTATTTGTGCTAGGATTCATTACAATTTTAAATAAAATTATACGGGGTTCCCAACTGTTGAGTTTCCATCAAACATTAAATTTATTTTATTGTTCTTTGTCACTTTACCCTCTAGGACGCGTTACAAGTAAAATTGCCATTTTTTCATTAAAACCTGCTGAGGTAATTCGGAGATAACTAAAAATTTACAAGATGGATCTTTCTGGAGACATCGGCATCGTTCTCAGCATCAAAAAATGTCTAATCCATATACCCGGGTCTCTGGTACAGAGAATTTTTTTTGTGGGGCTGTGCAATTGTTTTGCCGTTCAATCCGCACGCATCGCCTTGACTACTAGTCTTTAGGTAAGTGAGGTAGTAGGGAGTAGTCTTCTAAAAACGTTGACGTAATATCCGAATAAATATTGTAGTTACCGTAGTTTGTGCTAGAAGAAAGTGACCGAGAATACCAATATGAAAGCTGACTTTCCAAAATTTAGCTTTTTTTATCTTTCGTTATCCGATAAGAAACTATTATATTTATCATACGGGATAGCAATGTTTGTGGTTACGCGTGTAGCAGCAGATCCATTTTCCCTCCCAAACCATTGGCTGATCCCTTCCATCCCCCCCCCTTCCTCCTTCAGTAACTGTACAAAATTTTATGTTCAATTTTTAAATTAATAGACTTTAATGACAAATCAAACGACCCTATTATTTATGAACAGACATATTTACTCTAAAATGAATGTATTAATTGTGCTTGAAAGTAAACATATATGTTCATAAAAAGTATGGTCGTTTGATATGTTATTAATTATATATGCAGACGGAAAATGACTAATTATTAGACTTTGTTGATACTTCCAGTAGACGTCTTTCCTTCTAAAAATACGTTAACAATATATAGTAGTTAAACGGTGTTCGAGCATTTCGTTACGGAGGCATGCGGCGCCCTTACCTGTTCGTGGTAGTACATTCATCCACCCCCTCCCCGCCCACCTTAGAAACGTTCTGGATCTGTCACAGTTAAAAGCTCGGGATGGGCACTGAAATGATACTTTTAATTTTATTGTAGTATTTGTAAATGGGAAATGTAGCGCGCTATTGAAACTGATCTACATGGGGCGGTAGGAGGTAGGAGGTGGGTGGTAGGGGCTACTTTTAGTTGGTGGGTCGGTTAGCTGGGTTTACCAACAACGTAGCCCACGTGGAGGGGTTAGTAGGAGTCGTTAGTAACAGTGATACTAGGGGTAGTAGGGAGTGAATAGGAGGAGGAGGGTTCGCTTTTCAGTAGTCACATCTATATGAACAGGGACATTGAAAAGAAAACCTACAATTTTTGTCTCAGACTCCTCTTGTTACTCTTATAACGTGAAGTTTTCTTAGAGTGCTAGAAAATAAATCAGACTTAATTTCTCTTTCACAGCAACCACTGATATTGTGAAACGTTTTCACGTACATAATCAATAAAAAGAGTTAGTTTTTTGAAAACCCACCGAGAGAGATTCTAGAATTAATTCAAGAACCAATGAGTTTGAAATTTATGTCCTAGCAGATTACCCGGTGTTGCCTGGTTTTTACTTATCCAATATTCTTAATCACAGAATAAAAATAAGTCATCTGAACTTACACTTCACGGCATCGGGAGTTAAATATTTCATCTCGGCAACCTCGAACACTATAAATGACTGAAACTAATATCAGTCATTTTAGATCAGATTTCGTTTTATTCTTCCCTATCCCCACCTGTAGGGGAGTTGTTCATCTCATATGGCTTGAAAGGTTACATAACGTCATCGGGAGCAGTGGTGGATCTATGGGTGGGGGTGGGATATAGCCTCCCCCATTTGCTCTGAACTCGTATCAGATAAAATTGAAATTGATGAAAGAATACTTTGTAAAATATTACCAGATTTTTCATACACTAAGTTTACATGATATAGGCGAACGTAATACAAGTTTGTATTACAATTTATGCTTATTACACTCACTGGTTGAAGCGATTCGCAACACTAGGCGTGTTCCATGCAGGCTAAACTCTGCAGTCGACAGCACGACTCACGGCTAGCCTCCAATGATATTAAGGCTTGATAGTTGACAACATTAATATCTTAAGACACAATGTACGTCTTTCTTTAGGGGACATTTACCTGCTTCATAGAGGACGGTCTTACGACGTCAGTCCTCGGACACCGTAACCTTTGGGCATGCTTCAGCGACCACCGTTGGCGCGATGGTGGAAAGTTGCTTGTTCCAAAGGGCGGAGATCTTGCCTTCATTGGCCGGGTCGCGAGGAAGGATTAAACCTCTATAAAAAAACCCTCAACCTCAAGGTGTGTTAC
>NNCF01134482.1:0-12523 GCA_002313205.1 Laupala kohalensis
GTAGTTCCATGTTCAGAGTGAGAGAGGGAGTAGCAAATACGTTTGACGAAAGGAGATAATGCGATAAATGTGGGTGAGTGGGTAGCCCGGCTGCAGAGCAAGGTGAAAATTTCAAATGTGAATGATGTATCGGCGTGTCGAAAGAAGTGTGACCATCAGTTTCGGTTGTCGATTCTGCGTGTTGGGTGGTATTTGAATTTCACGACAGAGCGGTAAGTCGATGAAAGTGTGGTGGAGACGTTCCGGAATGTCGAGATTCACTTCTAACACGAATACGGAAGACACGTCCTCCGCAATCGCACGCCCTACATAAAATCTATAACATCCGACACCCAGCGAAGATCACAGATGGGTAAGGATTGTGACATTGCTTGTCCACACAGATTACAATCGATATTATGAAGATAACAAGTTGGTTCGCGTGGATTATACTTGTCACCCATGAAACGATTATTGGCTCGCACATGTCGAGCGCTNTCGCACACCCTTTTCGAAAAAGAGTAATATCTTCTCGTCGGTGAGCAGTTCCAACGTCATTCTTGTCCTCTTTATCATAGCATCTCACGACATTGATGGAGTGGTGAGATGATGTGTAGGATCAAATGAATACACATGCAGACAGAAGTTGCGAAACGATTTCAAAGTGTCGGTGAGCAGAACCACATCGATTTTTAAATACAGTTCAACATAATCGAAGAGAGTGCGCATCCCGACCGCTTTCCACACGTGTTGCGCGTGCAGGTAATCTTCGTCGGAAATGTGTGTACCCGAGAGACGACTGAAAAACGCATCCTTGGCGGGTAATGTTGTTTCTTCGAGTTTTGCTTGTGCATTGACATAGTCGTACGGAAACACACTCTTTCGACACGCCAACGCAAAAATGGACGTCCTCTGAATAGTGCATGCAAACGTGTGTGAAATCAGACGTACGGAGGGTGCATGCCAAAGCATCAAGCGAGCTGGACATAAATATAAAGAAGTCGACAAAACGAAGTTCCACATTTTTTCAAAGACCCGAATGTGCCCGATAGAATTCAACACCTCTCCCTAAGTGAGATGACAATCATCTGTGCTCTGTTGAAGAGGATTCTTCATTTACACCATCAACGCTTCTGCAACTAAATCATGAGCCCGTTGGCACTCCCTGTGACTTCTCTTTTCCCCCTCCTCGCCTGTGCTCAAACCGGAACATGTGTTATTTTTACGGAGGAGACTTTGCTCGAACCATCACATTTGAGTATGCGATTGATTTTAATTAATTATCTCCCAAAAAAAATCTTTGCTTAAACCGGCACACGTCTTCTACTAAAAATTAAAGATTTTATGACTATTAATGGATGATTCCTATATATTTTGTAATTTAAATTTTACAATTTCTCAACTATATTCAAAGTTGCCATTTCATGGTACAATTTATAACAAGAAACATAACAGAAAAACTGAACACGAAGTTAAATGTAAATATTAACACAAAATATGTTTACTAAAAAGAAGAAGAATTCACAAACATGTTACAAAAATGTATTGTAAATACCAGATAAAATCTACTCGCAGACACAGAAAAGCTAACTTCCGGGTATATTAAAGAAATATCATTTTTGGTATGCAACGTTTGTAATAATTTTCCTCTTTGCCCAGAATAAATGTAATATTCCAATCCACCAAGTAATCATTATTATTGCAATGTGAAATTATTACACTAAGTTCAGCTTATTTTAAATTTTAGTTGTATTCCTAGATTCTAGTATTTAACCATCTTTGTTTCACTTACATAGCAAACATTATAATTCTTTCATTTATTATCACATACTACATTGTAAGTATTAATAATCTATTTCGCATTTCCCCCTTTACCAAAAGATGTGTTTTATTATGAAATATTAAAATCAATATCATATTTTGAGACTTTAATAATGAATCAAAAGAAAGAGTTATCTACTTGTTATAAGGAAATATCGCATAATGCATTTATCTTTTTGAGGTAACATTTGATGTAGCCTGCTTTAAAGGTGGTACAATCTTTTCTTTTCTATTTTTATTAACAAAATCTACGAAATAGTATCTAGCTAAATGTCGGTTACGCAATGTGAATGCTTCCTCTGATGTAGTTCATCGAAAGCTTCTATTGCTTTATCTGTGGTGTTAAAAATTCTAGCTTTCTTTTGTGTATTCTCCAAGTTTAACATCCTACGTCCTTAGTTATTTTATGATATAATGTACGTTAATTTAGTAAAATTGAACCTATGCCAGATAAGACATCTAAACTATCTCCTTGAAAAATCTCATCACTATGCGTTCAGCGTTTGAGTCGTTTTCAGGCACCAAACAGACAGACACTCACGCATTTATATATCAAATTAGAATGGATTTTGACGATCCCATTTTCTGACTACCAATTTGTACCAACCACTGCAGTTAGTAAAAGAAATAGTATGTGAAATTAATAGATACTTCGCATACTTTCTTTATAATATGGAAAAAAGTTACACTTAACTATTAAATAAATTTCAATTGGACTTAATAAAACCTGATTGTTTCTAATCACAGACATTCAAGAGACAATATTTAATTTCGAGTGTTTTTTTACAATAAATTTACCTATTTCTGTTCTGGATATCGTGAAGCGGGCTCAAATGACCCGCGCATCAGAAGCGCCTACCTGGGCGAGACAGAACTACTGACGGTGCGCGGGCGCACAATATAAATACGCGAGACACCGGTGCTCGTTCTCTTTCTAGTTATTGACTTTTAGCTCTAGACTCTTGATGTGAGACTCCATTCCATCCAGTCGGTTTAGAATTGACTCAACGGTCTCTAACGAACTCATATCAACATATCCTCGGTCAGAATTGACTCCAAGGTCTCTGCAGAATTCTCTTAACACACATCTCAGTTAGAGTAGACTTTACACTCTCTGAAACATTCTTCTACCCTCATTCTCTTCCCGGTCTGATACCCAAGCCACCCCTACGCAAGACTCGCCATGCGTTCCGGAAGTAGTGCTGTCACGTCGCTGGACGCCCCACGCCGCCGCTTGTCACATTCTGGGTGAGTTGGTTTCTTTAAGATTAAGGCATCTCCCAACCCCATTCTAACCAGCTCCCCTTGAAATCGGACAACTGGTTCCCCCCCCTCTAAACATGGGAAGCCGCCGTTGCTTACATGGATATTACAGTGAAGATCAATGTATAAGGCAAATATAAATAAGCGAGATATTTCATAAGTTGCATTCATTTTATTTAACCTCATCAACAGTAGTTCTTTGTAAATTGTTTCGTGAGATTAAAAGAAAACAGGTTTCATATCTTCTGGGTACGGCTAAGTCCTTTTCAGTATTCATCGTAATAGACCTAGTAATTCAATTATACTTCAGAGACTTGTGTACGGACTTGTAGACGGAAATTATGACAAGTCGTTTGAATGAAATTTTGGCGTACGATAAAATTAAAAACTTACTATCCAGTGAAAGGGAAGTTTACTGGAAAGCTTTCTGTAAGAAAAAAACTCAACTAAAATTGAACATGTATACAACTTGTAGATAAAAAAGCAAATAATTAAAACTAGATTTGTAATCAGATATCAAAAATATCAATGAAACACCATTCTTGTAAGTTTATTCTTTTTAGATAAAATACATTTGAATTTTAGAAGGCACTTATCCATAAATTTATGATTCTCTAGCTGTAACAATGCAATGTTACTACATTACTGCTTCAATCATGATGCGAACAAGAAAAGGATATACAATTTTATTCTTTGTCTCTTATCCTTGTTACTAATAGTCTCTGCATTGACAAAAAAGAATTAACAATACAAAATTCATTTAA
The DNA here is from genome assembly GCA_002313205.1 of Laupala kohalensis. Lineage (NCBI taxonomy): Eukaryota > Metazoa > Arthropoda > Insecta > Orthoptera > Trigonidiidae > Laupala > Laupala kohalensis. The sequence goes on from NNCF01134482.1 coordinate 3,828, forward strand.
CATAGAAATAAGTCTCAGTCTCATTCATTTATTTTTCTTTTATCTATGGTGGAACTATTCTTAATGTAGTAGAAGATAGTTCTGTGTGATAATTTCACTTTGGTCACTCTTCATATGGCTGTAAACCAATATGATAAAAAAAACAACAAAGCAAAAAATTATATACACACAATTGTAAAAAGAACATTATTGAAGTAAACCACTTTAGAGGCAATAATTAATTAGGAATAAAATTTTACTTACTTTAAATTTTAAAACTCTGTGAACAATGCAGATGAAGCACATCAAAACTAAAATAAATGAAAATGCTGTCTTATCCACTTTAAAAGAGTAAATTACTTCCTTTATAATCTAAGACAATGTAAAGACAACAGTAAAGAAAAAAATTTAAATTTAGATCTACTTCCACCATTTTTTGAATTAAAATAGTAGCTACAAAAAAAAGTTATTTATACGAAGGAATAATTATCCAAAAAACTACACTTATCTTCATCAAGTACGTCAAAAACAAAGGAAACATTCCTAATTCTTCATAAACTTGTTTTGCATAATTGAATATCATATTGTGATAAAATACATTTGTTTATTAATGAAACTTATACACATTACATAAATAATACTTCAAAATACATTAGAAATGTTCACAGAGACCCATCTCATTTAATTCACACAGAAAAACATTTCCCGTATAGAGAAAGACTTACCACAGCCAAGACAAAATATCAGTTATCAAAAAGTACAATTTTCTTTATATCTTCATCTCGTCAACATCCAAGGTCATTAGAGCCCATTCTTTATATCATGACATAAATAACATTACTGTTGCACAATAGCTTTGCACTCTTATTATTTATTAATGCATTTATTTTTAATTTTAATAAAGCAGATTTATCGTGATGTTCTTGCTTGANTCTGAAGTGTACAATAGCATGTCCTTAAAAAATTCATTTTTTAAGTACAAGAATACATACAATTTTTACAATGCAACTCTATCTCAGGAAAGTGCGTCCACAAGTGATTTCTTACATAATATTGTTCCAGAAATGTTTCATGTTTCACATTGAAACGGTTTTTTCTCGGAATGTGTTCGCAAATGAAACTAGTTAATTTCACCTTGACTAAATGAAGATTTTCAAATTTTACATCGAAATGTTTTCTCACAGGCATGTGTTTGGATGTGCTGTTTAAGAGTTCTTTTCACCCTAAATGATTTTTGACATATTTCACATAGAAATGGTTTCACCCCAGTATGTGCTAGCATGTGAATCTTGAGATTACCGCCTTGGCTAAATGAGGATTTACAAATTTCACATTGAAAAGGTTTCTCCCCAGTATGTGTTCGGATATGATTTTCAAGTTTACTTTTTACACTAAATGATTTTTCACATATTTCACACTGAAATGGTTTCACCCCCGAATGTGTAAACATGTGCATCTTCAAATAACAGTTTTTGCTAAATGAGGATTTACAAATTTTACATTGAAAAGGTTTCTCTCCAGTATGTGTTCGGATGTGATTTTTAAGACTACTTTTTTCACTAAATGATTTTTCACACATTTCACACTGAAATGGCTTCAATCCAGAGTGTGTTAACCTGTGCCTCTTGAGATTAAATGTTGTAATAAATGATTTTTTACATAAATTACACTGAAATGGTTTCTCCCCAGAATGTGTTAGCATATGCGTCTTGAGATAACCTCTTTGGCAAAATGAGGATTTACAAATTTCACATTGATAAGGTTTCTCCCTGGTATGTGTTAGAATGTGCCTCTTGAGAGTACCCTTTCCACTAAATAAAGATTTACAAATTTCACATTGGAAAGGTTTCTCTCCAGTGTGTATTCGCCTACGTTTTTCCGGTTGAACTTTTTGAATAAACGACTTTCTACATCTAATACATGAATAATTCTTTCTTTTGGTACAATAGGTTTTCTCCTTTTCAGTCAGTCTATGTCCACAACCTATCTCTGAGTGGTCCAAGTGAAATAAATCCTTTGGTACTAATTGTTGATCTTTGCACTGCTTCTTCGAGTTCAAACTGGAAATACGTGACAAATTACTTCCAGTTGTCACCATCGATTCTCTTCTCTCCTCACAAGGTTTAGTTTGCGCTAACGCTGATCTATGTATAGCTGCAACAAAACAAACAGTTACGCCTTACATCAAATACGAAGTTAACAAAGCTCACAGTAAAAATTATAACCATATTCATTGAAAATAAATAAGAATCCCAAACTGAATGCTGAGTGGTGGATTAAGCACCGGTCATTTATTTCCTGCGTTCACTACGTTTAAACCAACATAATTTTACGGTATAAAGTACATGAACATAGAAAAAGTCCGCAATACATTGATGAGTTCACAATATCTATAAATTATGTCTTCCTCATTAGGAGACTACTAGGAACAAAAAGGTAATTGAAGTCAAAACTTTGTAATCTCTGCATAAACTTTGTAGACTTCCAGCGTAGAGCCACTACCGGTTGATATTTTGCCAGTGCCTACAAACTGCGTGGCAAAACATGAAAGATTAAAAACATTAACTCTCCTTGGAGCATGATATAGTACTCGCAAAAAATCAAACCGTTGCATGTTTCTATTACGGCTAATGATAAATAAAGTACTTCTGAAAATATTTTCTTTCTTATTATGGACCTTGATACCTAGCAATAGATGACCAATATAAAAAATAAACCAAAGTTAGAACTTGGAAATATATATTACATTACCATCTAGTTATGTATTGCGGCTTCAAACACTTATCCAAAAAGTCACTTTGTAATTCCTAAACAAAATTGCTTAAAGAAGTTGGCGAGCAGTACAGAAGTACAGAATAAAGTAGTACCGCCAGACCACCTTCAAGAGAAAACAATTTGAAGATGTGCACACCGCGACACACTGCGCGGCAGTTGCAATGCTGCCAAAATTCGGAGTTAGAGCACGCTTCGGACCATAAATTAAAAAAAGCGCCCTGGTAGAAACGAGTAATAAATTGTATAAAACGAATCAGAATTGAAATTGTACAATTTACACGGTTTCGCAAAGATTAAACTAATCAGACACTAAATTGGATTAACCTAAAAAAGGAAACTCGTAGGAGAAGATACACAAGGTAAAACGCATACTTCACCAAATCAGACAATACACCATACATTATCCTCACAATGCAAATGAAATATAGCACCTCCATACATTGCGACAAAACCCTCTTGGCATTATGAAAGCGTCTCAGACGATACAGGGTAAGAACGCCTGGAAAAAACGTTCTTGTTCAACACGAATTAAAGAAAAAAGTAAAAAAAGACGAACTAGCATAGAAAACATGGAGATACCGATGAAACCCAAGAAAGAATGTTTTGGGGATTAATTTGGTCGAACGGAGTCACCCACAAATCATAAATTAAATTAGAATACAAAAATTGTCGAAACATCTCAAATAAATGAGCCAACTATCACCGTCTACATTGTTCGTCCGGTTTTAGGGAAAATGTACAATTTAAAAACACCAGGCGCGGACGAATTACAGAATCTTTTGTACAAGAAATTCACTACCACTGACAAAGTTTAGTAAAGATATTATCACTTCCTTACAAAAGGAACAACTTTTTCAATTTTTCTTTGTAATATCTTGGTATAGTTCCTTCAATACTAATGAAATAAAATACCTTGCATTTTTGTAAAAACTAATTATACTTCATTGCACGCAAACTACATTTTGTACGTTTCAAACATTAGTATGCTTGTCTACTGTAACTCAGTAACTCTGTCTAAGACAATTTAATTTCCGAAATTTTCGGGCATTTACATTAAAAATTTAAGTAAATTATTCAGCTTTCTGGAATCAATTTGTAGCATAGAAAAGGGGCCTAAAACTGACGACTTCACATGGGGAAAACCCAACTCTAAAGTCAAGGGCACAAATGAAGGAAAGTACACGTGCGAGAAGGAACTGTACAATTTCTTTAAAAAAGGACATAACTCGTGAACGAGACGAACGAAACGGATGGAGCGGGTTTACATGGAAAAGAGAAGCAGACGACTACATTTTAAAAAAATCCATGACATAAAGAGATAAGTACAAAGGAGAAAAGAGAAAACAAAAAAATTGACACAGGTGTATGTGACATGCTCATTTCAGTCCATTGTGCAAAATTATTGAAAGAAATCATCAAAATAATAGCGGAAGACAAGGGGCTTAACCGAAAGGACCTCTCGTGAAAAGAATTCAAAATTGGAAGTTACAAATACAACAAAACCTGAAACTAATTGACCCACATCAGGGGGGGGGGAGGAAGCAGAAAACGTTAATGAAAGAGCTAGATAATGTAATGGATGGCAAGGAACGCTCTGGTTCTCCAAATGGCGCCAAGTTCTGCGAAAAAGATATAACGTGCAAGTAAAGTTTCAGAAGTGGAAATACGCTCCCTCCCAAAAAAATCAGAAAAATAGATGTAGAAGCAATGAAGAATAATTAGTGAATGTGTATTGGTATAATAAAACTGGGAAACCAGGTTGGTAAAATAGAAGTGGTATATAAGGGGGAGACAATTGGCCGTATAAACGCAAGTTTGAAAGCAATCATTATATACGGAACACAAGAATTATGGCAGAGGACACTAGGGGATTTGGCAGCTAAAAACTTGCAAGATGCCGGAGGCGCTTGGTGTATAAAGGGACTGTGCGGGTGTTAGAGCGGCAGCTAATGCGCGCACAGGAGAATTGGATTATAGAGTTAGATGGTCCACAAATGGAGATGTTGCAATGTCGACGTTGCAAATACATGAGATTGCAGAGTTATAGAGTCGAGGAGGATCTTAAGTCAATAAGATGTTACTGATGCCACAAGTACGGACACGTTGCTGCGCTGTGTCGTGATGCAACAGGTACACGTGGTCACTGCGGGACAACGGGACAAATATAAAGTGTCTACAAAGCATTAGGAGAAATCATGTGTGAATTGCCACCGTAAAGGAGTAGAAAGTGACCATAGTATTTTGAGAAAGGAATGCCAAGAATATAAAGCTGTGCAGAGTATTGTGGCACACATTATGTATGCTTAAAATGTTACAGAAGAATTTACAACGCTCGAAAACATCACTACTTACGTGAATAAATGTGGAAATACATCAGGATGACATGCATCCGAGAGTTGTATCATGCGCAGGGAAAATTGCAACATCTCCCACTTGGTTACAGGGTCATTATGGAGAAACAATGCAGTACCATTTTAGTGGCAGAAAGAGATTCTTGTACTAGAAAAGTATTTGAAAGACATTGTCACGTGACTTAATATATTTGGAGTAAAATGAATATATATTGTAATAAATTAATCCAATCAATATGCCAGAGAAAAGCATAAGACAGGATTCTAAAATGATCAGAGAAATTATGAAAGTGAAAGGCGACAAGCAGATACTGTTATGCTTCAACACAAATGCCAAAACTAGGGGATAAGACAACGAATAAACGTGGTAAGGAGAAAGAATAGTTTCATTATGACACTGTAATGCCAGTATTAATGATCATGGGCGGCCTTCACTCTATTAAGGACTTGGAGAATCTGTGAAAGATTTCAGTTAAATTAACTTGTTTAGAGATTTGCAAGTATTGTCGTAGACCTATCTAATGGAATACACAGTGGTGATCGTTGTAAAGAGATGAAAGTGGGGTTTCGAAGCAAGGATGAAGAAAATTGTGGGCGCGAAAATGATCAACGGGTAGGTTCTGGACGTATGCAACAAGATCATATACAAATAAGAGACCGAGTACGAAGGTTTCTTAACAGAGGCTCTTGAGAATTAAGAGGAAGCAATAGACACCCTGCAGTTGGTAATTTTTCGCATATGTGCACGGTACATTCGACAGAAGAAACAGGATACTCGTGGAGTCAAATGGTGGACATCGCAAATAAGTGCTCTTAAGCAAGAGTTAAATTCAGCGAAGCATAAATGGCAGTAACTAATTAGAGACACCAATGGATAGGTAGTGGCCACATGATAATGTGGCATGCTGGACATATGATGAAGTAGAGAAAAAAACAAATGAGGAAATGATGCTGTGTGAACAAAATGGGGAAGAAGAAGAAGGCATCGGAATATAACCACATAACTAATGAAATATTACAATATACGAATGAGAATATATAAGATACTTTATTCAAAAAATTTAACGACCGATTACGGAAACCTTACTTTCCTTTTTGTTGTTCTATCAAGGTCGAGAAAAGCACCGACAGAACAATCATATTATCGACAAATAACTTAAATGCTGACTTTCGGAAAAATATTCGATAAAATAACGAAATATTTAATATTTCATTGAGAAATGAACAACAGACAATTTGGAATTATTCCTGGAACACTGATAAATCATCCCATGATAAGGCTACTTCATCAAATTAAAGTACGGAAACCAAATATAGAACGTGCGCATTCATGGATAACCACAGAGCATTTCATCTTGCAAAATGGACGGTAAATGTCAACACATTAATGCGTTAAGGACTCCGTAAATTTCATTTGAATATGGTAGAGACATATTTTGTGAAAAGGCTGAATATTGGAATTTGGGGGTCAAAGAATATACAAGTGTGCAACAATAGGACTGTTGCAGCGTTCTGCAAGTGGGCCCATGTTTTTGGGAATGTCGCACATGACGATGTATTCTGGGAACTAAATAACAAGGAAATAGACACCATTACATATGAGTATGACGTAGCTGAGCTAATATATGCAGATTCACTAGTTGCGTTAGAGTGTAACACACAGAGTCCTTGACGAATGTATTAACGTGTGTGTACTGTATGATTTAACATCCTCGAAAAAAAACCAACAAGAAGTACGTGGTATGGTAATCACGGCCAAATAGACGAATTTTCAAAGTTTGTATACACAATTTGTGCAAAGTCACACGTATGTTGGTGGATTTATAGATGAGCAATTGAACTTTGACGCACATATGAAGTACATACAGAAACGAATACAGAATACTTTGTAGTCTGCTGCGAGTTCGGATCTACAAATTGATATAAAAAGAAGAAATTTAAAATCTCTCTTTGGGCCCATTGCGACAGATATAAGCATATAGCAATGTAGTATGGGTGGAGAAAATAATAAAAGTTAATTTGAGCGCAGTTTACAATCTGTGAGTAGGTTGTTTGTCGTGAATAGTTGGTAGTAATAGAACTGAGTCCTCAATGCCAATTGATCTTCACGTGCAAAAAATTAAGTTTCGTTTCTTTCTGAAACGAGACGGGAAGATGAATATAAATAATGAAAACATGCTAATGACCAAAAGATGCAAGGAGAATGTTGACTGTATTTCCGTTCATGACAAGGACAATACAATGGAGAAAGGGTAAAAAGAGACGAGACATCCATGTATATACTATATGTAAGATACGCTACAAAGAGTCGGAAATTGTTTGACACACGAAGTAATGATGAATATCTCGAAGGATATGCAGATTTCGGGTTTTACTAAAAAAGTTTGGGCTTACGGCCCCAGACAGAGAATATTATTCTCGAGAGTATTAAGTGCTAGCGGATCTAAATAAAACAGTAAGAAATTAAGAGAGATGGAGGCAAAATACAATGTATTTACGAAATATATCTGAAAATAGGAAGTACAAGAGAAACATACCGGAAATATAATAGAAACGCACATTATCCTCGTTGGCGGGACAGGCAACGCCCATAGTGGTAAAGTTATGCGGCGCAAAGATGAAAAGCGCAAATTATGTTATAAATAGTATTATGTCCTTGTACTGCCATGCAATATAAACTAGGAAGCAGATGAAACAAGACAAATTTAAAAAAATGTACTATTATAAAGGCAGCCTTACACTTCATAAGGCGAGTTTCACAAGGTTCTTACAAAGGATATCATACCGTAAACTATAGTAACCTACTACTCTATCTTACCTATGCATGTGACCGAAATATATAATACGTAGGTAAATCAATAGATAAGTCGCAAAACTGGATAGAGGTAATAAAAAAAGTAACATCTGGATATTTATTTCACTTGTCGACATAATCACTCTGTACATTCAGACATTTATCCCATCTCTTTTCAAGTTCTTGAATGCCGATGGCAAATAATTGTTTTGATTGATGTAACATCAATATCGTCTTTGATTACGTTATCATCAATTTTTATAATGACGGTCACCCAAAAGATTTTCAAGGGCCCAAACACATTAAAATTACAGGGAGTCGGGACTACGGTGGATGTTCTAAGCGTACCCAACGAAATGTTGGTAACAGCTTCTGCGTTGGTCTAGCCTCGTGAGGGTAAACATTGACATTCAGAAGAATCACTCCCTTTGTCAGGAGTCCAGGTCGCTTGAAGCGTATGAGCTCTCGTAATTTCCGCAGAGAGGTGCAGTAAGACGCGGCATTCCCCGTCTCACAGTAAGGCAGGAATTTCTGCAGGATGGCAGCTTGCATGCCCCAAAACATGTTGAGAAGAACCTTGCGTGCTAATGGAATTGTCTTCCATTTTTTTGTAGAAGAGGTGAAAGGTTTCGATTTCATTGACGATAGTTTTCATTCAAGTTAAATGTGGTGACGCCAAGACTCGTCTTCCTTAATAATTAGGGTAATGAAGTCCTCTTCTTGCTCGATGCACCGAGTAAGATGCTGAAAGAACTGACCAACTGTGTTCTCTTTGTTTCCTCAGCCATCTGGGGGGC
>NNCF01134484.1:957-37910 GCA_002313205.1 Laupala kohalensis
GGCCACAGATAGCAATGATGGAGGTGTCTCAAAACAGGAAGAGCGACTGCGCTACATTAGAGAGGGAAACTCCGAGTAAGAAGGGGCGGTAAAGCAAAGAAAAAAAAATGTCGTAAAGGTAAAGTGAGCAAAAAAGGGAGCGAACTCCACGAGCGAAAATAAATTTGAAAGGAAAAATGTTAATGAAATATAAATTTGTGGGAATCTATGTAATTGAAAGGTGTGTGGAAAAAGGGTATTTTCAAATAAGTGAGTAAAACAGAATGGAAAAGAAATATTTAATTCAGGAAGCCGTATTCGACAACGACAAGGAGGATAAATATTGGTAATCGATTTAAAATGAGTTAATTGGACGAAATTTTCAAGGGGGTTAAAATAATTATTAATGATCGTAGTTTTACAAAGAATATTTGAGAGAAAGAGAATTGTCTTCACGAAAAGTACTTGTACGTCGGAGTGTGATGGGAATAATGATAGTAAAATGAATGATAGAAATAAGTTGAGTTGAATTAATTTAGTAAAGATCAACGTCCGAGGGAATTAGAGAGAGAATCGTCGAGTTTAATTAATGCGTCGGTGAGATAGTCTGGCACTCCATGTACTCTAGAGGAGACATCGGCAAGTGGCCCACTATATTATTAGTTGTAGTTTAAGGAAACCCCATGTAAAGAAAAGTTATACATCTGGGCAATTCCACTACGTTTTAGCTTCAAAGGTGAAAAAGGAGATGGAGTTGATCAATACGGGAGTTCTTAAAGTTCCTGATATGATATCATTCAGAAGGGAAGGTACGGTGAGGATGTAGGTCAAAGGACGTAACAAGTACAACTTATTCAGTGAATAGACAAAAGAAAAATTATGTAATGAAAGAGGGAACCCAAGTGAGTAAAGAAACGATTCTAGTTAGAAACAAAGAGTAGAAAGGATAGACGGTAGACTACGAATATTGGAAAGCTAAACATTAAAGAATATAAAATAGGCGGAGACCTTATTATTCAAACTCATTTATTATTAGTCGATTAGAAATTTATTAGCACGTTTTCGTTCTCAGTTAAAAAAGAAAAGGGTTTAAGAAATTTCTCAAACTTGGTGGGTGCAATTGTGAGATTTGAATAATTCTTTAATTAAGAAGAATTTAATCATTTTGTTGCGAAATTTTGGACGGGCGAAGTGATGGAAATTTGAACGGAGGACGGTTGGGAAAGTAACCAGGGGTGCGGTTTGTCGGCGGCTCTTTTGGCTTCAATCAAAATTTATGATCCTTTACAAACCGAAGGCCCGGAGGAGGCGGGGGAGGATGTGCCACCCATCCTTAGGAGCAACATCTGGTCGCTGGGGACGCGCACATTCAGACTCGTCGCGAAACGTTGGACCTTTAAACGTTCTTTTCGGCCAAAATGTTCTAGAAGCTTCTAGAAGCATCTTTAAAGGGTCCAATGAGAACCCAGGCGTAGGAGGGGGAAAGTATTTGGATTGGGAGATTTCGGAACACGTGAGATTCAAAATTTTGGAAATTTGGGAGAAAAGAAGGGATGTAGGTTACTTAACGGGCACGCAGAGATTTTTCGTCCTCACATCTGACAGCTCACATCTCGTAGATTTTGACGCAGCGGACGTAGTTCGTCCGTTCGTTCTTACATCTCACACTTCAGATTTTCGGCGAGTGCTTAGGGAGCACACACTTCCGATTTTCGGCGAGTGACTCGCATTTTCGCAGAGTTGTTGTTCTCATTTTCGCAGAGAGGCGCTCAGATTTTCGTGCTCGGAGGCGCGCAGAGTTGCGCATATTATTAGTTGCTCACAGATAGCTCACTGATAGATGTTTCTTCGCTGACTTAGATTTTTTTTTCGTCAGCAGTCAGATAGATGCTTGTCAGCTCGTACGAGTTTTTGTCAGCTGAGACTTGTGTTTCGTTAAAGCTCAGACTCGATTTTTAGATTGCGTCAGCATACGTTTCCGAATCGTGCTCATGCGGCGTAGATCACTCGAGTAATTTAATTAGTTTGTCGGAGCGTTTTTCGGGTGGTAACCGGACGGACGCGGTGAACGCGGAAGCTGATCGGCGCGGGTCGCAGAGAATCCGTGAAGGCAGCCGTGCTGATGTCTGGGAGGGGATCATCCTCCACAGCTTTCAAATGGTCCATCATCTTGGTCAGGTATGGTGCGATCGCTGGTGAAGGTGTAAGCCAACGTCGCATTGCGCTTGCGCGTTACTAAGAACTGGATGTCAGCTACCAATCTGAGCGTGAACTTTAACTTGAAAAGTGTTTGATTGAACTCTGTCGCTCAGAAAGGTATGCCAAGTAAAATCAGTGTTTGACTTTGATCACAAGAAATGAATGTTTAATAGTAACTCAAGTTTGAGTCGAGTTAAAAAGACAATGAACGCTTGTTTTTGGTCAGGACAAATGTTGATAAAATCAACAGTTAGCGAATGTTAATTGTAAAGCCAGTGATTTTTTTGTGTGTCTTTTGGCGGGGACAACGTCACTTTGGCGTTAGGGTAATGTGATTGTTGGGTTTTTCTTTGTGTTATGTTTTTGGGGGTGATTTGTTTGTGTGAGGAAGGAGTAAATTTTGTATGTCTTTTGGCGGGGACAACGCCACTTTGGCGTTAGTGTCAAGTGATTGTTGGGTTTTATTTGTGTTTTGTTTTGGGGGTGATTCTCTTTTTTTGGGAGGAATGTCTCCAAATAATAAATTAACTTTCATAATGGATCTATTTGTCTGGCGTTTTCCTTGATTGGAACCATTGCATGGCCCCTTTCCTTCGGATATAAATCGAACCCCATTAAAATTATTGTGGACCCCTGAGAAGAGCTAGCCGGGGCCTTTTATTTTTCATCTTATTAATTATTAATTGTTTTTTGAAATCCCGTTCTACCACAGTATATAATGACGCAGCATAGTGGCTATAAATATCGATTTTAGCTTCTCGAATGTTTTGAAGTTTGGATTCATTGCCAATAATGTCATCTTCTGATATAAGAAACATGTCAAATTGTGTTCCAACATAAGATACTAAGTTGAGCAATATTCTTTGATTCGGTCCAAACGGTACCCAAGGAGTAGAATGAGCATACGTTCTCACTATCCCAACTTTCGTTGGGTCTTTGTTTCGGTTCTGTAATGAACAGTTTTCGTTCAGTGAAAGTGAAATGGGGCGGGACAGAATGGAACCATCCACCCACGAAAACATCATAACGCAGCTCGCTATAATAATGCTTAATGTATGTCTCATTTTTCCTGTCTTGAAAAAAAATGACTCGCCTGAAATATCAAAAACTGGTTAGAAATAAGTCACTTTAAAGCAACGTATTAAGTGTTTATAATATTTTTTCATACGTTATTTATTTTATCAAAACAGAGAATAGAATTAAAAAGGATTTCTTTACATTGTCCATTTTATGTATTGTTTGGTGTGATACAGTGGAGACTGGTAAAAGGTTGTATGGAAATTATCATGTGTGCTCTGTTTTTTAGAACGATTGGTACAAATTATCTCGCGAACTGGTTTTTCACGGTTAATCTTACAGACATTTAGCGACCAAATGCTGTACACGAAATGTGTGTGATATATTACTTTCCGAGTGTAATGGCAGCTTTAACAGTTGAGGCACCAGACAAATTTTAGCAAGGTGTTATAGGACTACATAGTATCAACGTGTCATCTTACCAAGGTGTTATAGTATCAGAGTACAATTGTTAACGCAGTTTGGGTATTGCAACATTCCAAGAAATCCTTAACAGGCTTTTTTAGGGTTATTAAAATTAATGTAAGATTGTTGGTTGCACATAATGTATGACTGCATTGTGAGAGGTGGAATTGCGAACTACTAACCCTCGCCACCGTTTGTTCTTTACAATGATTGATTAAAACCGAATAGCCTACAGTATCGAATTTTATACTATTTATAATTTTAACAATACCTTTCGATGTGTTAATAGCAGTAAAGGTCTGACACATCTTCCTGTGACGAAATGGCGAACAACTTCGGAACAAGATTGTGACAATTCGTGTTTAAGAACGAAGAAGAAAACAACAGCGAAGATAAGGAAACTTGGTTCAATCGCCTGCCATGAAGCGGGTGAGGAAGAGTTCAGCACACTTCGGTATTGTACATTTCTCTTCGGTACCATTATGCCAATATCAACGACAATGAATTTATTTAAGAGATCAGAATTATTTTTTGCGACTCTGTTACGGTAAATAGATTTCAGTATAACGTATGTTTGGGATTTGGGTTACGTTGACAAGAACGTCATCTTTTGATCCAAGAAACACATGAAAATAAGATCACTCATATGACACCATTTCGTGCAACATTCTGTGATCTGGTCCTTACGATGGCCAGTTCGTTGATTTTCGAAACATACACCCCATGTCAAGTTTTTTTGTTAGTGGGTCTTTGGTTTCTTTCGGTATTGAACAATTGTCGTTCAGTGAATGGGAGTGGAGCGGGAAAGACTTGAGCAGTCTAAACTTTGATGACATCATTAAGAAGCATATTATATTAAAGCTTAATGTAGGTTACATTTTCCTCTTGTTTGTCGAACCAAAAATTATTCGTTGAAATATCAATATCCAGTTTTAAAAAACGCTGTAGAGCGACGTATTCTATTTTATTGATATTATTTCGAACTTTGTTATTAATATTATGCTTCACAAAGGATTAAAATAAAATTGCGGTGTTTTTTTAAATTTACCAACGTTACACAAAAAATAATTTACCTCACAATCAACGACATTCATCGCGACGGACCAAAGGTGCGAGTGGAGACTTTGTTCTAGGGGACTGAAATAAATTATGACACTGCAATGGCAGCGATTGGGTTTAAATGTGTCTGGGAGGGGGGCAGGTGGCAAAAATATTGACCACAATATTAAAATTAGGGAAGATATTTTATTATTATTTTATTCACTTAATCTTCAAATGTTTAATTTTTAAAAATATTATAGACATTTAGAATATTTAAATTATTAGACTATTGAAAAATCAATGTACATTTCTTCAATGTAATAAATAATTATTTGTATTTCTTCTATTATACAAACGGTTCATAGGTTATATTCATCAGCTGATGTAGAAAATTTTATTAGACGATATGAATTTTAAAGTCAAAATCAGCATGTCGGAAGGGACAATGTAGAAAATATTTCCATTCTACTCTCGCAAAATTTTTGCCCAGCCCCATAAATTTGTCATGAGTTTAGAAATGTTTAGCAGCATTTCGAGGAATTTAATGACAAATTTGATACATTTGTAGAGGTTAGAAACACACATTTTCAATAAAACGTAAAGGCAATGATTGATTTTTTTTCTTTTTTCATTTTTACCTCAATTATGAACTACAAACCAAGAGATGCCTACGTACTAGAAAGGCATTTTTTTATAAAGAATTAAGGGAATTGAAATTTTATTTTTAAAGTGAACATTTTCCATTTTTTTATATTTATAATTTACATTTTATAATCGCTTCTTTTATTTAATCTGTTTTATTACGGTCATGCATTTCGGAGAATAAATAAATAGCTTTTCATTTAAAACATGTTTTTAATAATTTTATAAGACATAGAAAGATAATATATATTACCACACCAAGGATATTAAACATTTTTCTCGTAATTTCCAGTTTTATTCGGTTTGAGTGATTTCTTTTCCTTTAAAAGTGGGAGGGGATTTCTTATATCAAAATGCTCGTAGAATTTTACGCTTGATCTATTTCACAGTTCGACTCATACAAATTGACTCTCACGTGCGCTTTATTCTGTCCGTTTAACTCACTAATTGTGTTTGATTACTGTACAAGAAATGGATGTAAAATGGTTGACATGACACGCTTGACGGCATCTGCACGCACAGAAATTTGCCGTTCCACGCTGATCTCTGATCGCTGCGCTGAAAGCGGTGGATCCGGTAACTACCAACCCTCGCCTTCGTTTGGGTTCTACATTGATTGACACAAACCGTAATTAGTCGACACTTGCTAGTTCAATCCTGGGGGGCAACATTGGACCACCTTGCTGCGTTGTCATCCACTATCTCATTAACGTTTGTATTGAAAGAACACATTGTGGTTGTCTTTTTTGTCCTTGAAAAAATTAATGATACAATTTGGAGGTACGGAAGAATCTCTGTCATCGAGAGTCAATTGCAATTGGTTTTAAACCATTTACACGAGTTAAGCTTGTCGATCGGCTTTTGCTTTTCGGTATCCAANTGTTTTATATCTTTTTCTTGGGGCCGAACCTCTTCTTTTCTTTGTCTCCTTAAATTTCCTGGGTTTCACATTCGACCGCATCGTATTTTGACGTAATCACATCCAAAAACTACAATTTCGTTGTAATTGATCCATGAACCCCCTAATAGCATGTTGGTGGCTAATAGCATGTTCATGGGATGCAGACCGCACTTGTCTTCTTCGTCTGTATAGAAGTCTTGTTCGGTGCGTATGTGATTTTGGCCGTGTTGTGTACACCTCTGTTTCACCATCGACTCTCAGAACGCTTAACAGTATCTTTGATGGAGTTCGCATTGCTTTTAGTGCCTTTCGCATCAGTCGTAAAGAATGCTTACTTGTAGAAGCTGGGTATTCGTCCTTCAGCAAAAGAAGCGATATTCTTCTTAGATCCTACGGAGTGAAAAACTTTGTAGTATCAGATGACCCCTCTGGCTATCTTTACATTTCCCTAAAATTTTCTTTATCTTACACTGCAAGACCTTCTCTACCCCGCCCAGCGGCTGTCAGGTGGAGTAAAATGACATCATATTACCTCCTGCACTGAAATATCCAATCTCACCCCACCATGGTTGTTCATACATCCTACCATCAAATTGCGTCTGTCTCACCTTTCAAAGAAGGATACTCCAGCTGCTGTGTACCGGCAGCAATTTGGAGAACTGAAAACCTTCCATTTGGATCATATATAGTCTCAAATATAGTACCAGCCGACAAACAGACAATCTACCCAACAGTTTGGACGTTACACTTTGTTACGGTAAATAGATTTCAGTATAACGTATGTTTCGGACTTGGGTTACGTTGTCAAGAACGTCATCTTTTGATCGAAGGAACATTTTCTCATTTTCCTCTTCTTTATCGAACCAAAAATTATTCGTTGAAATATAAATATCCAGTTTAAAAACCGCTGTAGAGCGACTTATCTATTGTAATGATATTATTTCCAACTTTGTTATTAATATTATGCTTCACAAAGGATAGAACCAAAGAGGACCGAGCTCGCAAACGACTTGAACAAAGTGACTCGATTACTCGCTGCACATAGTTTAATTTACAGATAATTTACGTCCAATTGCTGTCAGGGAATGAATATAATGTAGATATCGTCACGCTTGTTGTCATTGGCTTGCATGAAATTTGAGGTTTCGATAGAAGCTTTCTTTACGGTATTGAACACAAAATGCTGTTTGCATGAGTTGTCTCAACGCCACGGGGAGCGCAAGAAACAAATAGCTTTTCATATCATACATTTAAGTTTTAATGAAATGAAAATGTGGACTTCTGAGATTCTTTACCAGATGACCCAAATATATTCCCTGAGAAGCTTTCAGGCCCTTCGGGTCCTCTAGTCTCATGAGTTCCCCATGACTGCGGTGCTGTCATTGATATTTTCTGCATTTTTTTGTTAATATGTTTTTAATAATTATATAAATCATGGAAAGATAATATATATTACCACACCAAGAATATTATACATTTTTCTCATAATTTCCAGTTTTATTTGGTTTGAGTGATTTCTTTTCCTTTAAAAGTAGAAGGGGATTTCTTATATCAAATTGCTCGAAAACATTTTCGCTTGATCTATTTCACAGTACGACTTATACTAATTGACTCTCGCGCTTTATTCTGTCAGTTTCACTCACTAATTGTGTTCGATTACTGTACAAGAAATGGATGTGATATGGTTGACATCACGCTTGACGGCATCTGCACGCACAGAAAATTGCCGTTCCAAAATAAGCGTTTTACACGGTGTTGGACGAGAAATGGTTTTAGTATGAGTTTTGTCTCAACGCAATGGGGAGCGCAACAAACAACTAAGTTGACCTGGGCTTCCAATTCTTTGGATATGTAAACTACTATGTTGATGTACGAATGGTATTTAATAAAGTTTTTTGGTTTCCATGATTAATTTGTGAAGTTAAACTAACGACGAAACAAGAAAAGAGAAGAAAAAAAACTCGCGTAGGCACAAAATTTTAAAATCACAATATGCAATATACAACTCGTTTAAATTGACTAGGAACATTTTATACTAATATAGATAATAGTATGCAATATACTTCCAGCATAATGGGTACCGTACAAAACAGTAAGTAAAAGGGACTGTTAAGGATAAAACTAATTAGATGAGGACTGAGAGATCAAAGAAATATATCCAAACAATAGAAGTTTAGTTGCATATTCAATTATGTAACAGAAACAAGAAAAATGGAAATAATGAACGAATAATAATAAATGGTATCAAAAGATTCCGACAGGTAATACGAGAGCAAGATAAATGAAAAGCACCTTGTAATGACGCGGCTTCAAGCAAGGTGGCGAAAACCAAGGAAGGAAAATAAGTACATCGTATATACGTTTGTGTGTTGAAGAATAGAATATGAATCGTTGAATTAAATTTATAACTGTAGACACATACCGTTAATAACAATTTTTTTATTATTTATTTATCCTAGCATGATAAATTGAAAGACGCCACAATTACCAAGTTATAAAGCACCACAATTACCAAGTTATTTATCCTAAAATACACTTGATCTATAGATCGCTCAATTGATGGAACAAAGATACAACTATAAAGAAATAAAATTGCGCTGGAAATTAAAATGTTAAATTTATAATCCTTTATAATAGAGTGTGTATAAATGTAGCGTTGTATTGAAGATTATCTACATACGGAGATAGAAGTTACAAAGTGTGGGGTAGGGGTTATTGTTAATAGGTGTGTTTACGAACAACTTGTACCACGTTGAGGTTTTTGTTAGTCCGATTCGTTAGTAATAGTAAAAAGTAGTGATATTGGAAGAACTAGGAAGTGGATAAAAGAAAAGGAATTCGCTTTTCAGAAGTCACAGCTCAATGTACTGGGACATTGAAGTGTGAGAGCTCCATATTGAATCTGGCGTCGTGGGCAAATTATCCCGTTGTATCTCAGTGGAAGGCAAGAATGGAGATAATGACCTAAACCATCAATGAGGACACTGTAACAGTGCTTGAACTGTACATTAGTTATACCAGTTTTATGTGGCGTAAAAATATTTGCAGTAACAATCCATGCGGTATGTACAAGAAATAGTGTTTGAGGTGATCAAGGAGACTAATGCTTATATCCATATTAAAAGCTCTTCTTTAAAATGCCAAAGAGTCAAAATTTCTCTTACGTCAATTTTTATTTTGGAGGGATCAATGGACTGCTTCAATATTTTGCGCACATCGTGCATACCTTATCCCACAAATGTTGCACCAATCCTTCTTCCATTATTCGACGGAAAATATTGGAATAATGCTTGTGATGTGACTAATTCTTTTGAATGAGTATGAAAAAAAAATATCGAAAGAATTCTTTTGCGTATAATATGGAAGAGCGGAGTATTGTGGCTAAAATTATCTTTTAGATTCCTAATGTGTTCCATATCGCTGACTTGCGTCAGTACTGTAGAATAATGAGATTCTAACACTCTTCCTAATATGATCACAGTGCGTGGAATAAGTATTTGCTTGGTCTTTTTTGCTAACAAAGCTTTTCCCAAATCATCGTTTTGACGACGTTCAAATAAATAAGTATAGAGCAACGGATGGGAGTAAATTTTTTTAATGTTTGTACTCGAACGACACTACTCTGCGAATATTATTATAGAGAAATAATTTTTGATGTAATACTATATTAGTATTTACTAATACACGGCCAACGTGTCGATGCTACTTTGGCATCATCTTCCGATTCGCTGCTAAATTATTTGAAATCCTCAAAATTATTAAACAATTTCTTATACTAATCTTTAAAGACGTTTACAAAAACTTCGTAAAAATACAACAGTGCAATAAAATAATTCTGTCTAGAGCCTTTTTCATGACGGTACGATAATTCTTTGAGTATAAAGGCATTATATCCACATGAGATGAAATGAGTTGTCTCTCAACGGCACGGGGAACGTACCAACAACTGACCTTAACTGGGGTACTAATTCTCTGAACTTTATTGACAACTTTATTGACAAACGAAAGGTTAAGTTGTTCCAGTGTTTGTTCTCTATGATTGATTTCTGAAGTTAAACTACCAGACAACACCTCATCAGAAAATAATACAACTACGTATAATATTTTAACAGTGCAACTAATTCGAGGGAATTAGTTTGCAGAAACGCCGCTAGGAGTGTACAACTTAATTTAAAGGAGACTCTCTCAAAAGTAGAGAATGTTTGAAAATGTTAATGCAATCTGCATACAGTCTTGTTTGTATGGCATAAGACAGTATGTAAAATGGACCGCGTTAAGCAAGATTTTCTCTTCTTGTGTAAGGGTCGTTTTAGTATTAGACAAATCGTGTCAAGATGTTATCTCACAACATCCCTATACGTTCGAAGCAATTTTTGTTAACGGGGAGTGAGTAAATCAACATCACAAGCATTGTTAAATTGTTTTTTTTGATGTAAATAGGAATATATACGTTAGTTGGTGGCTCTTACTTATCGCTGCGCTGAAAGCGGTGGATCCGGTAACTACTAACCCTCGCCACAGTTTGGGTTTTTACAATGATTGACTCAAACCGTATTTAGTCGACACTTGATAGTTTTATCCTTCTGGTGGGCAACATTGGACCATCTTACTGCGTATTCATCCACTATCTTATTAACGTTTGTTTTGAGTGAACACATTGTGGACATCTTTTTTGACCGGGAAATAGCTAATGATACTTCCTAGAGGTACGGAATCCTACGCATATAGCACTCGTTTGGTTTGCGAAGTTGTCTTTTCTGTTCCTGCTTTTTCACTCAACGATAAATCCTTGTTCGTCTCAGTACTCATTTGTTATCAAATCACTTTTTGGAAAACGGTGTCCCATAGGGCTCGATAATGAGCATCACCCTTTTTGATAAGACCATAAATAATATTGCGTTAGTGGTTTGTGAAACAGTACGTGTGTCTCGTTTCGTTGACGACATCGCCATGTACTGTTTGTCTAGAAGTAGCTTTGTCATCGAGAGTTACTTGCAATTGGTTTTAAACCGTTAACACGAGTGGAGCTTGTCTATCGGCATTTGCTTTTCGGAATCCAAGATATGCTGTATGCATTTCTGTAGGATATACAAAGACCACAGTGTTCCAGATCTTTTACTTGGGGGCGAACGTCTTCCTTTCTTTGTCTCCTTAAAATTCCTGGGTTTCACATTCGACCGCATCGTATTTTGGCGTAATCACATCCAAAAACTAAAATCCTGTTGTAATAGATCCATGAACCCCGTTTGCTGCCTAAGAGCATCTTCATGGGATGCAGACCGCA
Source organism: Laupala kohalensis (assembly GCA_002313205.1). Lineage (NCBI taxonomy): Eukaryota > Metazoa > Arthropoda > Insecta > Orthoptera > Trigonidiidae > Laupala > Laupala kohalensis. The sequence continues at coordinate 12,486 of NNCF01134484.1, forward strand.
CTTGTCTTCTTCGTGTGGATAGAAGTCTTGTTAGGTCTGTATGTGATTTTGGCCGTGTTGTGTACACCTCTGTTTCACCATTGTCTCTCAGACTGTGCCTTTCGCATCAGTCGTAAAGAATGCTTACTTGTAGAAGCTGGGTATTCAGCAAAAGAAGTGATATTCTTCTTTTATCTTACGGAGTGAAAATCATTGTTTCAGATGACCCCTCTGGCTCTCATACCATCAAATTTTCCTGAATTTACACTGCAAGACATTACGCCTAGCGGATGTCTGCTTTAAACATCTAGTTGAGGAAGATATCATCATACTAGCTAGCTAGATTTGGCTAGCCTGCTTTTGGCGTTAGCTGCGGTTGTGAATGAGCTCTCTCTGTTTTTCAGTTTATTCTTTCTAATTATTTTATTTTTTCGAGTTTTTTGTGATTCAGTAGTTGTATTTAGTGTCTAACTTTGATTGTAGTGTAAAATTCTTTGTTCTGTGTGAGTGTTAAGTAAAAAAACACTAAAAACATTTCCTAAGGTTTTCAAACCCAACGGACCATATATAATTTCATATTGTTTTCAAGTGCTTCATTCAAGGGTGTGATAAGGTTTACGTAAGTACAAACGGAATCATAAATTTAACTTCTTGGTGCATTAAAATTAATTATTTTGCTGTATTTAGATTGTCTGGTGCATATACTATTACATCATTATTAAATTAAAAATAACGTACTCTATTGTTGCACTGCTCAAGTTTCGTCGTCGTAAATACAATTATTCCAATATTTTACCATTTGTTTCGTGATCTTTTTGTAGTTATTCATTACAATTTAACAAAATATTGTCTTAGTTATTGTCGAATTAATTTATCTGCAGTTGTCATCCTAAATTATTTCTGTCATTTGTCGGTTTGTTTATTTCCTGATTAAACCCTGCCTCATGTGTTGCACCCAAGTTTTCGTCGCACAATTTCATAGAATTGTTACATCATTTTACAATTCGATTTTCTTGATTCTTTCGTATTCATTTGCATTTTAATACAATATACGGTAGTTATTGTCGAATTAATTAATCTCCAGTGGTCGCCCTAAATAATTATTTCAATCATTTTTGTCGTCGGTTTGTTTGTATATTTAATTTATTTATTATCTCATTTGTAACTTCCGTAGTAATAAATATATTATTATACTAGCATCCTTCATTCAGTGTTAGTTGTCAGTTTTCGTGTATTCTCATTTGCTTTTGTCGTGAAGTTGCTAACTTTCTCACAACAATGGACACTATCGCATTCCTCAACTCATTCAAAGCTGATCTTCAGAAGGCGTACAATAACTTGGTACATTATATTGATACACGAATCAGTGCGCTGGAAGAGATCAATAAGAAAACGATCGGCGGTTGGACTACAGTTAGGAATTCTCGCCGTCCTTCCAACTGCTATCACCCGGTTAAACCAACGACGCATGCACCACCCCAACTCTTCACTCAGAATAGGTTTAGTGTGTTAGATGACATGTCCCTGTTTCCTCCCTTACCTACTCGTTTCATCCCCTCCCGTCCAGTACCCAGACCTGTTCGCACACCACGCACTGGTAAGCACAGCCGCCCAAAACCACGTAAAGTAGTGCTATCCAGAGATGATACCAACACTTCCACGCAGAAATCAAACGTGCTCATACTAGCTGATTCGCACGGTCGTCAGATGTCCTCCGTATTGCGTGGATTTCTTCCTAGCCAGTTCTCAGTCTCCGGTTTCTTTAAGCCAAACGCTCGTTTGGCTGAAGTTATTCGAGAACTGGACACTTACACTAAAAAACTCACTGAGCGGGACACAGTAATCATCATAGGTGGGCAGAACGATATCAACTTGGGTGGACATTTTAACGCGTCTGAACATCTACAGAAACTAAAAATGGCCTCCCTGCACACAAACATAGTGCTCTCTAGCCTGCCTCCACGCTTCAACGTTCCACAAATAAACCACGAAATTAACCTGGCAAACATCTCCCTAAAACATCACCTGGCAGACACAAAAATCACATTTTTTGATTTGCAACCACACCTGACTGCCAAGGACTTTACCCAGCACGGTTTACACCTGAAACCGTCTGGGAAACAGCACTTCGGTTCTCTCCTAGCTTCACATCTGACCTCACATCATCCACCTCCTCCATTACCTCCTCCTGCACGTACCTCATCTCCTCCTCCACCTCCCTCTACTTCTACCTCATCTCCTCCACCTCCCTCTGCTCCTACCTCATCACCATTTCCTCTTCCTATCTCCACACCCATTTCTTCTCCTGTCCCCGTTCTTTCACCTACTGCTTCCTCATCTCCCACGTCAACATCTATTCCTCCTGTCGCCCCCATACACCGTTACAACTTGCGCTCAGGAGTACGATGTGGTACTCGAAGGTGACAATCGCGTTCAGGTGCTGTGTGCGAGCTTCATCCGGAACTAGAAGCTGTACCAATTTCAAATTCCTCTCCACAATCTAACGTCGATTCCATTTCTCGTGAGTCACAAACTCTTTGCGAAAATAAAATAATTATATTTCATCATAATGTCCAATCCCTTTCAAACAAATTGACAGACATTGAAATTCTGGTACACGAAAATCGATTCGATTTGCTATGCCTCACAGAGCATTGGCTTTCAACTAACAACATCAACGATACTGCTATTTCTAATTATTATTTAGCAAGTTCTTACTGTCGGCAAAATTTTAAAGGCAAAAATCCCCACGGAGGTACGTGTATCTACGTTCGTAATGATATTTTATCTTCTCCACTGACAGGCTACGAGAACTTCTGCGTAGATAGTGTGTTCGAAATTTCTGCAGTTGAACTGACCGACACCGGTATTGTTGTTTTGTGTATTTATAGACCTCCTCAATCAGATCTTGACATATTTTTTCGGAACTTCGAAAATGTTTTAGAACATATCGCACATAAATCTACTAAATCTATCGTTATATGTGGTGATTTCAATATCGATTTCTTGAGTACATCCGACTCTGCACATTCACCAGTTAATCGATTCAAGAATCTTATCGACTCCTTCAACCTTATTACTACGATAAATGACCCCACTCGCCTCTCCGGCTCATCTCAAACATTGCTAGATCAAATTATAGTCAACAATGGAATCTCGTATCTCTCTGAAGTGTTTATCGCCGGATACAGTGATCACCTTGCTCAAGTATTGACTATTAATAATACACTAAAACCGCTTAAAATCCTTTACAAATTTACAAGAGAGTTTAATGACATAAATAAATCCATATTCGTAAATTATTTGCGTGAAGAAACATGGAAAGATGTTTACAATTGCCAAAACACCGACGACAAATTCAATGTATTTATCTCAACATTCCTAAAACATTACAACTCTAGTTTTCCCATAAAACGCAAGTTAATTAACACAAAAAAATACAATAGATGGATCACCCTAGGGATAAGAATTTCTTCAAAAAACAAACGCCGTTTATATTATCTTTCAAAACGCTATAACCAGCCACCCGAATTCCATAATTATTTTCGTAAATATAAGACTATTCTCCGAAAAGTAGTCTATGCAGCTAAAGTTATGGAAAACGACAGGCATATACTAAAATCGAACAACCGGATGAAAGCCATGTGGAATATTGTTAACAATTACACGTCAACTTCTGAAAATCGCGAAGAAAATGTTTCTTTACTAAACGATGGCAAGATCGTGTCAAATCCTCAGGACATCGCAAGTTTGTTTAATTCTCACTTCTCAGAAGTTGGTAAAATAACGAACTCAATATATCCAAATCAATGTCCTCCAATTATTACCACCCACATACCCAATTCTATGTTCACTTCCGAAACTAACGCCAGTGAAGTCATGGGAATCATCAGCTCCTTAAAAAACAAATTTTCACGAGGCATAGATGATATACCTGAGTTTATTGTTAAATCTTCGTCCCACGCTATATTAAATCCACTCGTAAATATTTTTAATAGTTCTTTATCGGAAGGGGTGTTTCCCAATATATTTAAGAGAGCTAAAGTGAAACCTTTACACAAGAAAGGAAACAAACTTAATATTGGAAATTACCGACCAATATCTCTACTACCCACTTTCTCAAAAATCCTAGAAAAATTGTTCTATAAGCGTCTTCTAGATTTTTTATCAAAATATAACATTCTCTCTGACGATCAACACGGTTTTAGGAAATCCTTTTCCACTACAAGCGCCATATTTTCCTTCTTAAACGATGTTACCACATCTCTAGACAGTGGAGAAAATCCTCAGGGTGTTTTTCTTGACTTATCCAAAGCATTCGATGTCATCGATCACGGAATTCTCCTTACCAAATTGCATTCTTTAGGCATTCGTGGACTTCCACATCAATGGCTAACTTCTTATTTAAAAGATAGATATCAACAAGTAGAAATATCCTATACTAAAAATAAAATACTTGAGCGTTGTCTTTCAGAAACAAAGCCACTTACTTGCGGAGTACCCCAAGGATCAATTCTCGGCCCTATACTCTTTTTATTGTATGTGAACGACATGTCATCATCCACATCAGATTGCAAAATGGTTCTTTTTGCTGATGACACTAATTTACTATGTAAACACGCCAATGCTCAAAAAGTTTTGTCTAACCTTTCGACTTGGTTCCATGCAAATCGTCTCATTGTAAACACTGACAAAACAGTGTCTATGTCATTTCACAATAGTATCACAAAATCTTTACCCCAGGTTTCTCTTTCTTTAAACGGAACACAATTAAAAACTGTTACAAATACAAAATTCTTAGGTCTCCATATTCAAGACAACCTCAAATGGAATTGTCACATTGACAATCTTAATTCCCAATTAAGCAAATTGTGTTACGCATTCCGAATCTTAGTTAACGCAGTTAGTCCACGTATTTCCCGTTGCGTATATTTTGCAAACGTTTACTCCCATTTACGTTACGGCATTACCTTCTGGGGTAATTCCGGTCAGAGTATTCAAACTTTCAGAATTCAGAAGAGGATAGTTCGGATAATTTGTAAATCTCACCCCCGAAACTCTTGTAAACCTTTATTCAAGGAATTAAATATATTAACACTTCCCTGCATTTATATTTATGAAACAGTCGTGTTTGTTAAGTCCGAATTACTGAAGTGCCACCCTTGCTTTATACGAAACAGTCTCGTTCACGAACACTATACACGCAATAGTAGTAATATTCATCGCCCTAGAGTGTCAACCACTCTTTGCCAAAAGGGACCATACCATTCGGGAATCGTTCTATATAATTCCCTGCCCAAGAATATAAAAGATATTATGAAATTGAATATCTTCAAATCCGCGGTTAAAAACTACCTCCTGCACCAGTGCTTCTACACTGTAAAAGAATTTATTGATTTTAACAAAAGTTAAATTCGTCTTGTGCTTTATCACGCCATTGCTGTAGTACTTTTTAAACAACTTATAACAATTTCAAAAACTATTTTCTTGCATGATTGTGTTGTCTTATGGCTCATATTAATTTAGTTTTATGTGTACTCAACATTGGCACGTTTGTGCACTCAACATTATTTCAATAAAAATATTGTGTAGGAATCTGGTCTAATATATATCCAAACCATATTTTAAATAAATATTATTTCACATAGCTTCTAGATTTACAACATTATTTATTTAGAGAACAGTATCTACTTAAATTTTTTTTAAGCTTTATTAATTTAAACTAACAGTTTTCGTAGCAATAAAAAAGCAATCGCATCGTCCTTTTATCTTAGTTCCATAGATTCAAATTCTCCCACTACAGAGTAACACAAGGCCGTCTGATCAGATAAGGTATTTCAAACCTTTCTTCTTATAATCGCAGATGAAAGAAATAATTTCAACCAGGAATACCTAGAAAGAGAGAGAAATTGCGCAGGTGATTTAAACTTTCGCTTTACTTGAACCCAAAGGTTACTTCATTTAAAAGTCAAAGTATACTTTTGAAAAATATTCAAATGTTGTTTTAACTATTTTATTTTTCTTAAATATACTATATTCATAAATATACAGTTTGGTATAGATTCTGTAAAATAATTTACACTCACAACGCGTAGTTTTTCGTTTACCAGTGGTGAAAATCCAAAGAGTGTGTTTGTAGATATGTCATTTTAATGTTGTTTTTAAAGAAGAATAGAAGATAGTGTGCATCTCATGTTTCTCATTGTATTTGTAATCTTACACCGACACGAACGTCCTTAGTCGCGAATTGACATCCAATGATTGTGTATCATATCACGGCGTTTTTAGGCGTGCACTGTTTCATTTGCTGAACTTTCTTGTTACATTTTGCTAGCTGTTTCTCACATTATACAATCGTGTATAGATTTCACGCGTTAGGATGTCACATTATATTATTTTCTATCGTTGAAGATATCAGTTTAGCTCCGTTTATTATTTTTCCTAACCCTTCACAAGTTTTATTAAAAATTTCAAATTATTTTTCCGCATACTACGCAACAGACATTCCAGATGATTCACGTTTATTAATGTAGACTGCAATGAAAAGTAGCTCACTTTCCATGTTCGTTAAAGGAAAGTAAATTGCAAATTATAATTAATGGGACTGTAAAAATTGTCAACTTGAAAGAGTACGATGTTTAGAATAACTAAAGACAAGAGGAGTAGTGGATCTGCGAAATAATAAGAAATATATCCAAACAAATTAGGATTACGCTCATTTACAACGAGGTAATAGAAAAAAGACAATTAGAATATGAAACTACTAACACTTACTTGTGCGAGGATCTATCCTTTTTTTCCTGTTCTTCTTTGATCACCTCTTGTTCTTTTCGATCCCGACGCTAGTAGGTTGCGAGGGCTAGTGTATCTTTCATTTTCCTCGTTGTAATGTTGTGGATTTGTATGTTTTGATATATTGTAATTCAGGAAGGTTTTTGATGGGTGTGGTTGAGTCATTTGGCGGGTCCCACACGCGGAGAGAGTCATGATGGCTCTGCTTAGTGGGTAACTGTATTTTCCCAACCTGTACAGATTTTTAGGGTATTAATGATATCGATTTCTATGAGCCGAAAGGCCCCACAAAGAAAAAAAAGAAAAAAATGTTGTTGATTGGTTACAAAAAGCCGACTAAATATAGGAAAGCATAATGAATGAAAAGGACTCTAGGATTTTAGTGTTCGCCAACATGTAGTTCATTGGATCCCTAGGACATTGTAATGACACAGTTTGTGGTAATGTGTCAACGAACGAAGAGGGTAGCAGGAGAGCAAAGACCATGTACAAGCATATGTATATGGGAGAAAGGTGGTAGGAGGGGAGTGGTAGGGGTTATTTACTAGGTAGGTTTACAAAGAACATGACCCGCCTGGAGATGTTAGTAGGAGCAGTTGTAATACCAGAAGTTGGCGATACCAGGAATAGTACGAGTTGCATAGAAGAAGAGGTGTTCGCTTTTTAGAAGTAACAGCTATATGAACTGGGAAATGGAAGTGAAAAGGCTACAATTATTTTATTGCTCTTCCGGGAATTGAACCACGAGTGACTCGGTGACTGGTAAACATGGGGGTTATACTTTATACCGATATTGAAAAGTCAGTGATATTCCTATGAACTTTGCATTAGTCGCGATCGTTCCAACCGGAGCGTCGGTCTAGAAAGATTCGACTACACTTACGTCACGTATCAACTCATGTGGTAGTCATATATAGAAGGGTTTTCGGTCATCAAGGAATATGAATTTCAGGTTTAATTTTTTGTTCGACAAATGTTATAGAATTGAACTCGTAGGTGTTTGAACACATCAAAAACATTTATTACATTTAACATACAAGTACATAACATTTAAAATTAATCTAATTTATATGTCTGCTAATACGTGTACATGAATTTTGGTGTTTTAACTTGCAATGCATATTGAGATATTTGGAGCAAAAAATATTTCCAAATTTTCATTAATATCTTCAAATATTTCAAAAATACGGTGCATTTTTTAAATATTTTAAAAATGCTTAATTTCTCTTTTGAATTTAAAACAAACAAAAATATATATGTACCTTAATACCAATAAAAAGAGTTGCTAGAAATGTTTCATTACCATATTTCTTAAAATATCGATTGAACAATATTGTTTCCAATAACGCTTATATCAATCTTCATTATTCGATCTACTGGATCAATCACGAAAAAATATTACAATATCTCGGAAATAATTAATTGTTTGTGTTTTCTGATTTTCATGCAAAGACGAGAATTTACGCGCTTCAAAACTTAAATTTAAAATATAAAATAAAGCACTAGATATCATATTATGAATTTCTTTTACACATGCTGCACCAATACAGTCAATCCCTGATGAAGTACCTGACTCTAGGGATTATTTGTAATTATATGATCACTCTCTCTTGCAGGTCACAAAAAAATTGACTTAGAAATACTCTGCTATCTAAAACAATTTGTATATTTCATAGAATAAAAATAACTTGGTTTCTTTATATTTTTACCCACTTTCCCCTCAATTGTCAAAATGTAATTATTAAATTCATTAACATCGATTTGACGGAGCTATATTGTCTTACTTCTAAAGATATTATAAAGTCATTGCGTTTCTTCAAAACCTGTTACATTCTTAATAATTCTCCATGCTTTTTAGTGTTATCGCTATACAAAAAAGTTCAGAATAATAATATAATTTTTGTAAAGTACGTATATCACTTTGTAACTTATTTCGATAATCTTTTTTCTGAATCTTTTTTTCCTTGTCATATAGCAATTTTGTAATGTCTTTAATAGGTTATTTCTAATTTTAATACGTTTACATGTAACTAAGTCTATCCAAGGTTTCAATTTACTAATTTTTAATTTTTTGTTCGTTTTAACATTCGTAGAATTCTTTAATATAGAATTTAATATTTCAAAAAAAAAAAAACAACAACAACAACAACCGAAAAGCATTCGTGGCATTCCTCTGTTTGTAAATATCGCTTGTCCGTTAAATCTAGACGTTCAATCAGCTGTTCATTATTGATTCTGTAATAATCCAGCGCAACCTTGACGGAGTGAGATGGCTCAAGATAGGAATCTACTCGTATCATCACAGTCGTCGTATAATGATCCCTTACACAACTGTCAACTACTCCCACTTCAACCACTCGATTCTTTTTATTAAATTTTTTACAAGTACATGGTCAATACAGGTTTTTGACTTTTCAGTGACTCTAATTAGATTATTAATTAGTGATTCAATTCCATTCCAAACCAAATTAAATTTATATTCATCAATGATAGAACAGGTATCTACAATATTAATATTCACGCCTTGAATTATTATATAATTTTTACATGACTTAATACTAAATTATTTTAAATATAAATTGAGTTAATCAAAACCATAGTTTTAAAATGTTGATGCCTTCTATAAATAGCAATTCAATTAAATTGACCACCTAATACTTTTACAATGAGCATTATTACATCAGCTACTTTAAATTGTACTGGCTTTGGCTCGTATACATTAATACTGCCATGTACACTACTGATAACAAAGAAGGGCTCATTTATTTTTCTAAGTGCCACGTTCTGACCAGTTTTGGATCTGTTGAGTTTGCAACGCCTCTCTCCTCCTACTTTCCCTTCGACAGGGGAAGTTTCGTTCGGCCAATTGTAGGTCTACTTGAAACGGCTTCCATATTTCGCAGTCTAATAGAAGGCATCGTATCCCTGGTAAATCGTAACGAGAGAAAATGTTTCATTACACCGCTATTAAAGAAATATTTTGTATCTTTTTATTACACATTTTGGACTTTTATAACAAAAATATTATGTGCATTATTGACTTCAATAAACTTTACGATTCTCTATATTTAAACGACATCTCGATATTTGTTATCTCGCAAGGTCTTCATAGACAATGTAAAAGATATTAGAGTTTCTGTAAAAAACGTTTGCGTAATACTGCGATAAAATATAATTCTTAACAGAATTTGAATATAATTGCAAGATATCGTATGGAATTGGTATAATTCGCATCCCAAATTACTTAGAAATATTCCTATAATTTCTTATATTTATACAGTGAAGTAAATAACTCAAATCTTATTGCCTACAAGTGATGTGTATTGTCGAAAGTAATTTCACATAATTTGCGATTGTCTTGAGTATATAACATTTGTGAAAAGGAATTTAATAAATATAGAAAACGTTTGTATATATATGAACTAATAACACAAAAATTTAATTCTCGATTTATGAATACTATTAAACTACTTAAGGAACAAATAAATTACATCTTCTAGTGACATATTTATCCACGGGCACGGTGGCACAGTGGTTAGGTAACTGCCCACTAGGAAGAAAGTATGTATAGATCTTGCCGAATTCTAATTCACTTAGCTCTTCACATTTTTTTTGTTTTAAACTGTTATATATAAGACTAAACATCTTCTACACTAAATATTTATCGCTGATCTACTTAGGGATTTCTTTGTTTTTGAGCCCTTAAAAGGGCTGTATTGGTCACTCAATACCGAGTCCAATACCCCTAACGAGGCAGTCGAATAGTTCGCAAGCATTACTACTTTCAGTCCGTGAGAGACAGGTTCCCCCTCTACAGAGAAACACGAGGTTATCTGATCAGATAATAGAAGATGTTGGAAACATTATTACTTACAGATGCAGGTAAAAGAATTTATTTCAACAAGGTATACTAAATAATTATATTATGCAGAATTATTGACATAATTAAGAAGATGAAAGAAATAATTTCAACCAGGAATACCTAGAAAGTGAGAGACAATTTGCGCAGGTGATTTAAACTTTCGCTTTACTTGAATGCAAAGACTACTTCTTTTAAAAGTCAAATTTTATTTTTGAAAAACATTCAAGAGCTAATTCATCTATTTTATTTTTCTTAAATATTCATAGTGTAATTAACATATGTTAAATCCGCATTATCGGTAAAGTTTGGTATAGATTCAGTTAAATAAATTACACTAACATCGCATACTTTTTCGTTTACCAGTGGTGAAAATCCAAAGAGTGTGTTTGAAGATATGTCATTTTAATGTTATTTTTAAAGGAGAATAGAAGATAGTGTGCATCTCATGTTTCTCATTGTATTTGGGATCTTTCACCGACGCGAACGTCCTTAGTCGCGAATTGACATCCAATGACGGAGTATTATATCGCGACGTTTTTAGGTGTGCACTGTTTTATTTGCTGAACTTTCTTGTTACATTTTGCTAGCTGTTTTTCACATTTAACGTTCGTGTATAGATTTCACGCGTTAGGATGTCACATTATATTATTTTCTATCATTAAAGATATAAATTTAGCTCCCCTTTACAAATGTTATTAAAAATTTCAAATTATTTTTTCGATTACTACGCAACAGACATTCCAGATGATTCATGTTTATTAATGTAGATTGCAATGAAGGGTAACTCACTTTCCATGTTCGTTGAAGGATAGAAAATTGCAAACTATAATTAATCGGAGGACGATGTTTAGAATAACTAAAGAGAAGAGGAGTAAAGGATCTGCGAAATAATAAGAAGTATATCCAAACAAATTAGGATTACGCTCATTTACAACAAGGTAATAGAAATAAGACAATTAGGATATGAATCTACTTCCACTTACTTGTGCGAGGGTCCATCCTTTCTCTTTCCTGTTCCACCTTGATCACCTCTTGGTCTTTTCGATCCCGACGGCGGCTAGGGTATCTTCCATTTTCCTCGTTGTAATGTAGTGGATTTGTATGTTTTGGCATATTGTAATTAAGGAGGGTTTAAGGTGGGTGTGGTTGAATCATTCGGCGGGTCCCACACGCGGAGAGAGTCATGATGGGTCTCTTTAGTGCGTAACTGCATTTTCCCTACCTGTAAATAATTTGAGGGCTCTAATGACCCCGATTTCTACGAGCCGTAGAAAACGCCACAAAGAAAAAAAAGAAAAAATGGTGTTGATTGTTTACCAAAAGTTGACTGAATATACGAAATCATAATAAATAAAAAGGACTCTAGAATTTTAGTGTTCGCCAACATGTAGTTTATTAGATTCCTTCGACATTGTAATGAGTCAGTTTCTGGCAATGTGGCAACGAACGAAATTGGTAGCAGGAGAGCAAAGACCATGCACAAGCATATCTATATGGGTGAAAGGTGGTAGGAGGAGAGAGGTAGGGGATATTTGCTAGGTAGGATTACCAAAACATGAAGCTCATGGAGAAGTTTGTAGGAGCAGTTCGTAATACCAGGAGTTAGCGATACCACGAATAATACGAGTTGTATAGAAGAAAAGGTGTTTGCTTTTTAGAAGTAACAGCTATATGAACTGGGACATTGAAGCTTCAAATATTCTTTTGCTCCTTCGAGAATTTAACACCAAATGACTCGGTGACTGGTAAACATGGGCATAATACTTTAAACCAATATTGAAAAATCAGCGATATTACTATGAACTGTGCATTAGTCGCAATCGTTCCAACCGGAGCGACATACCAACCGAAGCGTTGGTCTAGAAAGATTCTACTAGACTTACGTCACATATCAATTCATGCGCTAGTCATATGTAATAGGGCTTTCTGTCATCAAGGAATATAAATTTCAGGTTCAATTTATTGTTCGATAAATGTTATAGAATTGAACTCGTACGTGTTTGAACACGTCAATAATATTTATTACATTTAACATACAAGTACATGACGTTTAAAATTAATCTAATTCATATGTGTACTAATACGTGTACATAAATATTGGTGTTTTAACTTGCAATGCATATTGAAATATTTGGAGCAAAATATATTTCCAAATTTTCATTCATATCTTCTGAAATTAAAATTCACCAACATTAGTGAGTTTATGGTTTTGATGTGCTACATATTTTAGTCTCTTAATTGTTTCTCTTTTTCTTGTTGTTTTCCTTCGAAACATCTTCGTACTCCACACGGACATCTTCTCTAAACTTATATCTAGTTCAATCTATTAACTTTCCTACACAACTCTTTTATTAGATCTATATTGGATATAATCTTTTGATTTGTATAAGGAGTTTGATTTTCCCTTAAACATTCAAGACAAGAAAATGTCTTTACGAAGAATAAAATATGGAAGGTTTTTTTCTACACCTAATAAGAATGTCCAGTTTTTTCAGTTTTGTTTTTTGCGTATATTACACTGTGTGGTAAATGTCTCATCAGTTAGTTTGAAATGTTTCGAAATATACGGTGAATTTTATAAATATTTTTAAAATGCATATTTTTTCTTTTTAAAATTTAAAACAAACAAAAAAGTTTTATGTATTTTAGTACCAATAAAAGAGTTGTTAGAAAAGTTTTATTACCATATTTCTTAAAATATCGATTGAACAATATTGTTTCTGATGACGTTCATATCAATCTTCATTATTCGATCTACTGAATCAATCACGAAAAATTATGACAATGTCTCGGAAATAATTAATTGTTTGTGTTTACTGATTTTTATGCAAAGACGAGAATTAAATGTGCAGAATTAAGTTTATTTCACCAATCGCTTACTTAAATAACACAATATTATGCTAACGATGATTAAGTTTTACATAAAAGTACGCTACATCCCAAATAAATGCAAAAAGCCCTGCGGTTAGTCCTATAATCCATATTATAAACGCCTCTTTAAAATGCCAAAGTGTCAAAATTTCTCTTTCGTCAGTTCTCATTTCTGATGGATCTATGAACAATTTGTATTGTTGTTTCAAATCCTTCATACCTAGTTTCATCAAATGTTGTTCTATTCCTGCATCTTGCATTCGATGCAAAACAGTGGAATAATGCTTGTTTTGTAAAAATTCCTTTCGGATGGGTATGACAAAAAATACTGGAGAAAGAATTCTCTCACGTATAATATGGAAGAGCGGAGTATTGTGGCTAGAAAATTGTTTTAGATTCTTGATGTATTCCAGAAAGCTGACATCCTTCAGTACTGCAGAATCTGGAGATTCTAACATCCTTTCTAATATAGTCTTCGCAGTGTGTGAATAAAACATTTTTTTTGCTATTTTTGCTAACAGAGCTTTACCCAAATCATAGTTTTGCCTTTCTTCATATAAATAACTATACAACAGAGGATGGGTGTAAATTATTTTATACTGCGCAACGAGTTCATCTACCGTTTCGATTTGTACCTCCTGTTGAATCGTCGCCTGGGAACTGAAGTGTTGGCTACAGAATGCACATGTCATTATAATACTAAAGATGCTCAACCAAATCTTCAATCGCCTCTGGCGAGTATTAAATCCTCCTGTGACAAAAGTGCGAACAACTTCAGTAAAACTTTCAGAAAAATCGTGTTTAAGAACAAAGAAGAAAACTGCAGCAAAAATTAGCAAACACGATCCAATTGCAAGCCATGTAGCTGATGAGAAGGAGTTTAGCACACTGCGGCGTTGTACATTTCGCCTCGGTACCATTACTCCAATATCACGAGCCATGAATGTATGTAACATATCGAAATGGTTGTTAAGAGTAATGAACGGAACATAGTCACTGTAAATATCGATTTGTGCGTCACGTATGTGTCGAACTGCAGATTCGTTGGCAATGTCATCTTTTGATATAAAAAATACATTAAAATGTGATCCAGCATAAGATATCAATTTTTGCAAAACTCTCTCATATGGTCCTAACGGTACCCAAGGAGTAGAGTTAGAAAATGAACTGACTACTCCAATTCTCGTTGTGAGTGAGTCTTTGGGTTGATTCTGTATAGAACAGCTTTCGTTCAGTGAATGCGAAATGACGCGGAACAGAATGGAACCATCCACGCACGAAAACATCATTACGCTGCTTGCTATAATAATGCTTAATGTAGGTCTCATTTTTTCTGTGTTGAAACCAAAAATGACTCTCCTGCAATATCAAAAACTGGTTAAAAATAAGTCGATTGAAGGCGACGTATTTGGTGTTTATAATATTATTTCATACATTGTTATTTATATTATCCATTACAGAGGATAGAACTAAAGAAGACTTCTTTACATTGTCCATTTTACGTATTGTTTGGTGTGATACAGTGGTGACTGGTAAAAGGTTGTATGGAAATTATCATGTGTGCTCTATTTTTTAGAACGATTCGTACAATTTGTTTAACGAACTCGTTCTTGACGGTTAATCTTACAGACATTTAGCGACCGATTGCTGTACACGAAATGTGTGTGATGTATTACTTTCCGAGTGTAATAGCAGCTTTAACAGTTAAGGCATTAGACAAATAGTAGCAAGGTTTTATAGGACTACATAGTATCAAGGTGTCATCTTACCAAGGTGTTGTAGTTTCAGAGTACAATTGTTAACGCAATTTGGTTAATGCAACGTCCAAGAAATCCTTAACTGTTTTTTTTTGTTGTTTTAAAAAAAAATTAATGTAAGATAGTTGGTTGCACATATTGTATGACTGCGTTGTGAGAGGAGGAACCGTGAACTACTAACCCTCGCCACCGTTAGTTCTTTACAATGATTGATTAAAACCGAATAGCCTACAGTCTCTAATTTTGCACTACGTATAATTTTAACAATACCTTTCGATGTGTTAATGGTAGTAAAGGTCTGACACTTCGGTCACTTGGTTTTGTCCGAAATAATGTTTGCAAACTTTCTTGCACCAACAGACGTCTCTCACATTAGTTTGATCCCATGAGAACTGGAATATTCTCTAATGAACATGAAACTCTTATGGTTGTGTAAATGGAAATCCATTTTTGTACTGATTATCATCCAGTATATGATTAGTTCTAATTACAAGGAAAGGATGTTTTTTTGTGATAGAAGAGGAAAATAAGTTTCTAATTGTGGTATAGGTTTAATTATATTTTATGAGAATATGAAAGATTGGCATCAAGGTTTTAATTGGTGTTTATTGTTTTGAAGAAAGTATGCGTGATTGTTTGTGTTTGTTTTCTATATATTTGTATTTGTATATGTTTTCTAAATATTTTAAATGTATATATATTCTATATATTTTAAGTTTGTATATGTATTCTATATATTTTATTTTCATAATATATATTCTATATATATTATGTTTGTATATTTTCCAAATTCTTGGTTTGTGTCCAAAGGGATGGGGAAGAAGTAGCTACGTGGGCCAAGTTGATATGGGGCTTTATTTGTGTTTCAAACTGATTGCTTTGGTCTACGAGAACGTATATATGTATCTACCTTTCTCCTTTGAATTACTATTGTATAAAATATTAAAAAATATTCTACACTTTATGGACAACAAAATTTCATGAAAATATTACTATATTGCAATTTTACTTAATATATTTCTACATTAAAAATTATTATTATCATAGAAATTGTGAAATAACTTTTTTTTTCGAAATGTAAAACTAATTTAGTTTATATACCACGAGACAAAACTTTTTTCTCAGAAACATCACAGAAGTAACTTTTTTCCAATCTAATTTACCCATTTTAATTTATATTAGTGCTAAACAAGAAGAGTATTTACTTTATATTTCTACATACATAATAACTAATAATGTACTAATCTAATATTTGAAAACTTTTTAAACCTTTTATTAACATTTTATAAACATAAATATGTTTTTAATTCACACTACATAAACAAAACAAAACTAATACAAACGTTTAAATTTTTACGGTATTGGACGCAGAAGCTTTCTTTACGGTATTGGACGCAGATTGCTGTTAGCATGAGTTGTCTCAACGCCACGAGGAGCGAAAGAAACAACTAACCTGAACTGTCCTCAATTCCAATTAACCTTCAATTTTCTGAACATGGAAACAAATTTGTAGATAAGCAAATGGTCTATTTAATACAGTGATTTGATCTCTATGAGTAATTTCTAAAGTACAACTAACCAGAAAAATTGTCGACAGAAATAAAACCATAACAACGCAAAATATTTGAACCATTCAGCCGACTCGAAGAAACACATACGCCGGAGCAAGTAAATAACCATGATGCAAAAAGTGCGCGTGTCCATTTGAACGATTAGCACAGTAAAGTAGAGCCCACTTGAAAATTTCCATACAATCAGCATTTAACTTGGTGTGTATCGCACGAAATAGAACGTAACATGAAACGTAAAATGCTTTGTTGCTCTACCTTATCACTGCGCTTGAGAGATGTGACCGTGGAACTGGAAGCATGTATGCTTGTGCAAATGAAAATACATTTTCGCATAGGATAATCATCTTGAATTAGATTAGCATTACAATGAAAGGATGTGTTTATGTAATAGAACAGGAAAACAAGATTAAAATCGTGCTTTATGGTTAATATTAGTTTATGAGAACATGAAAGTTTAACTTTTAAGTCATTGATTGGTGTCAATAGGATTGAGAAAAATATGCATACTTGCGTGATATGTGTAATCTATATTTTTAACGGAGTTGTATATATCGGAAATTTTGGATGAAAAATCGGAATTTTGAAAGGGAGGGTGAAGAATCTGTCCGGGCAAAGTTGATATGAGTCTTATTTTGTTTTTTCAACTAAACATTTAAAATACGTTAGTTGAGTAGTAATCTCTAGCTACTTACTCGCTTTTACTTTCCAATAGTACAAAAAATTATTTACCTCACAATGAATGACATTCATCGCGACGGACCAAAGGTGCGAGTGGTGACGTCGTTCTAGAGGACTGAAATAAATTATGACACCGCAATGGCAGAGATTGGGTATAAAAGTGTATGCGGGGGTTAGGGAGGAAAGGGGCAAAAATATTGCCTACAATATTAAAATTAGGGAATATTTTTTATTATTATTTTATTCACTTAATCTTTAAATGTTTAATTTTTTAAAATCTTAAAGACCCGTATTCTCACTTTAAAAAAATTTAAATTATTAGACTTTATTGAAAAATCAATGTACATCTCATCAATGTATTTACTAATTATTTGTATTTCTTCTATTATACAAACGGGTCATAGGTTATATTCATCAGCTGAAGTAGGAGATTCTATTTGACGATATGAATTTTAAAGTCAAAATCAGCATGTAGGAGGGGACAATGGAGAAAACATTTCCAGCCCTCTCTCGCAAAATTTTTGCCCAGCCCCATAAATTTGCCATGAATTTAGAAAAGTTTGGCAGTCTTTCGAGGAATTTAATAACAAATTTGATACATTTGTAGAGGTTAGAAACACATATTTTCAATTAAACTTAACAGCAATGATTGATTTTTTTACTTTTTTTCATTTTTATCTCAATTATAAAATACAAAAGATCTTCTATTATACTAGTATATACTGATATTATAAAATACTATTGATCGAAACTGATTATTCTGTCCATTTAACTCACTAATTGTGTTCGATTACTGTACAAGAAATGGATGTAAATTGGTTGACATCACGCTTGACGGCATCTGCACGCACAGAAAATTGCCGTTCCAAAATAAGCGTTTTACACGGTGTTGGACGAGAAATGGTTTTACTATGAGTTTTGTCTCAACGCAATGGGGAGCGCAACAAACAACTAACATGAACTGGGCTTCCTATTTTTGGATATGTAAACTACTATGTTGATGTGCGAATGGTATTTAATAAAGTTTTTCGTTCTCTATGATTATCTTCTGAAGTTAATCTAACAACAAAACACCTTAAAGAAAAGAAAAAAAAACTCGCGTAGGCACAAAATTTTCAACTCGCAATATGCAATATACAACTCGTTTAAATTGACCAGGAACATTTAATACTAATATAGATACTAGTATGCAATATACTTCCAGAATAATGGGTACCGCACGAAAAAGTACGTAAAAGGGACTGTTTGGGATAAAACTAAATAGATAAGGACTGAGAGATCAAAGAAATATATCCAAACAATAGAAGATTAGTTCCATTTAGAGCTATGTAACAGAAAAAAGAAAAATGGAAATAATGAAATAATAATAATAAATGATATCAAAGGATTCTGACAGGTAATACGAGAGCAAGAAAAATGAAAAGCACCTTGTAATGACACAGCTTCAAAAAGTTGACGAAGACCAAGAAAAGTCAATAAGTACATCGTATATACGTTTGTGTTTTGAAGAAGAGAATATGAATCGTTGAATTAAATTTGAAACCGTAGACATATACGGTAAATAACAATTTATTTCACTATTTATTTATCCTAAAATACACTTGATCTACAGATCGCTCAATTGATGTAACAATGATACAACTATAGAGAAATAAAATTGCGCGGGAAATTAAAATGTTAAATTTATAATCCTTTATAATGTAGCGTTGTATGAAAGCTTATCTACATGGGGTGCTAGAAGTTACAAAGTGTGGGGTAGGGGTTATTGTTAATAGGTGTGTTTACAAACAACTTGTACCACGTTGAGGTTTTTGTTAGTCCGATTCGTTAGTAATAGTAAAAAGTAGTGATATTGGAAGAACTAGGAAAAGGATTAAAGAAAGGGAATTCGCTTTTCAGAAGTCACAGCTCAAAGCATTGGTACATTGAAGTGTGAGAATTGTATTGAATCTGGCTTCGGCGGGAAGTGATCCCGTAGTACCTCAGTGGAAGTATTTGTTTTGTGTTTTTTGCTAATACATTTTACCCAAAATCATCGTTTTGACGACATTCAAATAAATAAGTATAGACCAGAGGATGGGTGTAAATTATTGTACACTCTTTACTTGAATACTACTGTGCAAATATTATTAGAGACAAATATTTAATTATGTAATACTATATTAGTATTTACTAATACATTGCCAAAGTTTCGTTGCTACTTTGGTATCATCTTTAGATTCGCTGCTAAATTATTTGAAATCCTCTAAATTATATAAAATAACTCTTTTCTAATCATTAAAAGCGTTTACAAAAACATCAATTTTTCGGAAAAATACAACAGTGCAATAAAATAATTCTGTCTAGAGTCTTATTGATCAAGGTATGATAACAACTCTTTTGAGTATAAAGGCATGATATCCACATTATAGGTGCAGTTTGTATGTGTTGTCACTCTACGCTATGGGGAACGTACCAACAACTGATCTTAACTGTAGAACTAATTCTCTGAACTTTATTGTCAACTTTATTGACAAACGAAAGGTTAAATTGTTCCAGTGTTTGTTCCCTATGATTGATTTATGAAGTTAAACTACCAGAAGGTACCTCATCAGAAAATAATACAACTACTTATAACATTTTAACTGCGCAACTGCTCCGAGGGAATTAGTTTGCAGAAATGCTGCTAGGAGTGTACAACTTAATGTAAACGAGACTCTCTAAAAAGTAGAGAATGTTTGAAAATATGAATGCAATCTGCACAATATGGTCTTGTTTGTATGGCATAAAACAGTACGTGAAATGGACCGTGTAAAGCAAGATTTTCTCTTCCGAGTAAGGACCGCTTTAGCTTTAGACAAATCGTGTCAAGATGTTATCCTACAACATCCCTATATGTTTCGGAGCAATTTTTGTACACGGAGAATGAGTAATTCAACATCACAAACATTGTTAAACTGTTTTTTGCTATAAAAAAAAGGAATATATACGTTAGTTTGTAGCTCTTAGTGATCGCTGCTCTGAAAGCTGTGGATCCGGTAACTATCAACCCTCGCCACTGTTTGGGTTTTTACAATGATTGACTCAAACCGTATTTAGTCAACACTTGATAGTTCTATCCTTCTTGCGGACTACATTGGACCACCTTCCTGCGTTGTCATCCACTATCTCATTAACGTTTGTATTGAAAGAACACATTGTGGACATCTTTTTTGACCTAAAAAAACCTAATGATACAATTTGGAGGTACGGAATCCTTCCTTGGTCTTTCCTTGTTCGTCTCAGTACTCATTTGTCATCAAATCACCCTTTGGAAAATGGTGTCCCATAGGGCTGAATGATGAGCGTCACCCTTTTTGATATAACCATAAATAATATTGAGTTAGTGGTTTGAGAAACGGTACGTGCGTCTCCCTTCGTTGACGACTTCGCCATCTATTGTTCGTCTAGAAGTATCTCTGTCATCGAGAGTCAATTGCAATTGGTTTTAGACCGTTTACACGAGTGGAGCTTGTCTGCCGGCATTTGCTTTCGGTATCCAAGACCCCCAAGGGGACTTACATCTAGTAAGTACGTGTTTGGCGAACACGGGGCCGCGAGCTGTGTCTGGCATTGCTCCCACTTACTTGTGCCATGCTCTTTCCTTTCTCTTTTCCGACCTCCCTTGGTCACCTCTTGTTCTTTTCGATCCCGACGCTATTAGGGCTAGGGTATCTTTCATTTTCCTCTTTCCTCTTCTTCTTTTTTTAAAGTGTTTTTTAGTAAAAGGCATGAGATATATTGGAATTTGTGTTTTGAGTTGTAATGCAGGAGGTTTTTTAGTGGGTATGGCTGAGTCTTTCGGCGAGTCCCACACGCGGGGAGAGTCATGTTGGCTCTCCCTAGTGCGTAACTGCATTTTCCCTACCTGTACAAGTTTTAAGGGCTCTAATGACCTCGCTGTTGACGAGCCCTAAAGCCCCNTATCCAAGACATGCTGTATGAATTTCTGTATGACATGCAAAGCCAACAATGTTCCGGTAACTGTAACAGTACATGAACTGTTCATTTGTTATACCAGTTTTATGTGACGTAAAATTATTTGCGGTAACAATCCATGCGGTATTTGCAAGAAATAGTGTTTGAGGTCGTCAAGGTGACTAATGCTTGTATCCATATTAAAAGTGCCTCTTTAAAGTGCCAAAGAGTCAAAATGGATGGATGGATCAATAGACAGTTTCAATATTTTTCGCACATCGTGCATACTTCATCGCTCAAATGTTGCACCAATTTTACTTTCACTATTCGACGGAAAATTGTGGAATAATGCTTGTGATGTGACTAATTCTTTTGAGTGTGTATGAAGATAAATAATATCGAAAAAATTCTTTCGCGTATAATATGGAAGAGCGGAGTATTGTGGCCAAAATTATCTTCATAATGTGTTCCATATCGTTAATGTGTTAATGTTTTAGTTTCTTAATGTGTTCCAAATCGCTGACATGCGTCAGTACTGTAGAATGTTGAGATTCTAACACGTTTCTTAATATGGTGATCACAGTGCGTGGGAAAAGTATTTGTTTTGTGTTTTTTGGTATCAAAGCTTTCCCCATTCGTCGTTTTGACGACGTTCACATAAATAAGTATAGAGCAACGGATGGGAGTAAATTATTTTAAGCATTTTATTTGAACGACACTATTCTGCGAATATTGTTATAGACAAATAAATTTTAATGTAATGCTATATTAGTGTTTACTAATACACGGCCAACGGGTCGATGCTATTTTGGCATCATCTTCAGATTCGCTGGTAAATTATTTGAAATCCTTTAAATTATAAAAAATATCTCCTTTCTAATCATTAAAAGCGTTTACAAAAACATCAATTTTTCGTAAAAATACAACAGTGCAATAAATTAATTGTGTCTAGAACCTTATTCATCAAGGTATGATAACAACTCTTTGAGTTTAAAGCATGATATCCACATTAGAGGTGTTGTTGGTATGAGTTGTCTCTCAACGCCACGGGGAACGTACCAACATTTGAACTTAACTGGGTACTTATTCTCTGAACTTTATTGACAACTACATTGACAAACGAAAGGTAAACATGATACAATGTTTTTTCCCTAAGATTGATTTCTGAAGTTAAACTACCAGAAAACATCTCATCAGAAAGTAAAATAAGTACGTATAACATTTTATCTGCACTATTGATTTGAGAGAAGTAGTTTGCAGAAATACTGCTAGGAGTGTACAAGTTAATTCAAACGAGACTTTCTAAAAAATAGAGAATGTTTGATAATGTTAATGCAATCTGCATACAGTCTGGTTTGTATGGCATAAAACTGTTTGAAAATTTACCGTGAACTTCAAGATTTTCTCTTCTCGAGTAAAGGCTTTTTTGGTAATCGAACTTTAGCATTAGACAAATCGTGTCAAGATGTTATTTTACAACATCCCTATACGTGTCAGAACAATTTTTGTTAACGGAGATTGACTAATTCAAAATCACAAGCATTGTTAAAAAGTTATTTGCTATAAAAAAGGAATATATACGTTAGTTGGTAGCTCTTAGTGATCGCTGCCTGAAAGCGGTGGATCCGGTAAATACCAACCCTCGCCATCGTTTGGGTTCTACAATGATTGACTCAAACAAAATAGTCGACACTCGATAGTTCGATCCTTCTTGCAGGCAACATTGGACCACCTTGCTGCGTTGTCAACCACTATCTCACTAACGTTTGTATTGAAAGAACACATTGTGGACATCTTTTTTGACCTGGAAAAAGCTAATGATACTACCTGGAGGTACGGAATCCTACCTGGAGGTACGGAATCATACCTGGAGGTACGGAAGAATCTCTGTCATCAAGAGTCAATTGCAATTTGTTTTAAACCGAGTGGAGCTCTTCGATAGGGTTTTGCTTTTCGGTATCCAAGACATGATGTATGCATTTCTGTAGGATATACAAAGTCCACAGTGTTCCAGATCTTTTTCTTGGGTGCGAACGTCTTCCTTTCTTTGTCTCCTTAAAATTCCTGGGTTTCACTTTCGACCGCATCGTATTAAGCGTAATCACATCCAAAAACTACAATTTCGTTGTAATTGATCCATGAACCCCCTAATAGCATGTTGGTGCCTAATAGCATGTTCATGGGATGCAGACCGCACTTGTCTTCTTCGTCTGTATAGAAGTCTTGTTCGGTGCGTATGTGATTTTGGCCGTGTTGTGTACACCTCTGTTTCACCATCGACTCTCAGAACGCTTAACAGTATCTTTGATGGAGTTCGCATTGCTTTTAGATCCTTTCGCATCAGTCGTAAAGAATGCTTACTTGTAGAAGCTGGGTATTCGTCCTTCAGCAAAACAAGCGATATTCTTCTTGGATCTTACGGAGTGAAAAACTTTGGAGTATCAGATGACCCCTCTGGTTATCTTATCATTTCCCTAAAATTTTCTTTATCTTACACTGCAAGACCTTCTCTACCCCGCCCAGCGGCTGTCAGGTGGAGTAAAATGACATCATATTACCTCCTGCACTGAAATATCCAATCTCACCCCACCATGGTTTTTCATACATCCTACCATC
Source organism: Laupala kohalensis (assembly GCA_002313205.1). Taxonomy (NCBI): domain Eukaryota; kingdom Metazoa; phylum Arthropoda; class Insecta; order Orthoptera; family Trigonidiidae; genus Laupala; species Laupala kohalensis. The sequence goes on from NNCF01134484.1 coordinate 36,548, forward strand.
AAATTGCGTCTGTCTTACCTTCCAAAGAAGGATACTCCTACTGCTGAGTACCTGCAGCACTTTGGAGAACTGAAAACCTTCTATTTGGATCATATATAGTCTCAAATGTAGTACCAGCCGACGGAGACACAATCTACCCAACAGTTTGGACGTTACACTTATATTTTGATACGCTTGTTAGATTCCTTCAAGATTGTGGCCTTTTGCTCAGTATTTCATCTTAATTTGTATGTTACTACTCAAATCCATAAACAAATTAAAAATTGACCTAACTCAAATTGAGTTGTTCTTGAAAATAAAACTAAGAATAATACGAAGCCTACTGTTTATAAACATTCCATATTCACACTCATACATATTCATATATTGTATACACATGTTGTTTCTACACCTAGATATATTAGTACTTAAAAATTATTATTAATTCTTACTTTTAATAATAAATTTTTTTTCTACTTTTGTAACAATTTCATAGATTAATTTTAAATAATAAATTTTTAATATAGTGTGTTTTGTAAAAAGCCATTTCTTAAGATACATCAAAAAACATTTAAATGACTTTTGAGATCTTATTTTTGGAGCTGACACATTTTTGGTCAAAAAATGAAAACGATTGGTAAAAAAAATATTTGATGATTTTGACACAAATAAATCTTCTGCATTTCGGAATTTCAACTTTTATTCATGATTTTATTTATTATTTTCGTTTCTAATGTAAAACACTTTAATACTTTATATACATACATGTATCTGAGAGGCAAATTTTTCAATTCTACAAAGAAAGGATATGCTGATTAAGTTTGTTTTTTTTCATTATTTTTCTTATAAAATGTTTCTGTGAGGTATTTATTGGTTTCAAATATGAGGTATATATTCCCTCAACACGAAATTGCATAATCTAATCTACTGTGAACTAAAGAAAAATACAGCATTATTAAGAGACGAATATCGCATATATTTCTCAATAAGTGAATAATTCTCACAGCAATATTAATTTTGTTTCAATTTTGGTATCTGTTTTCCAATATAATTCCTTGTTTAACCCCAACCCCAAATATTTAACAGGTTCCACCCCGATTACTAACCCACACTCTGTATCACACACATCATTACTTCTAATGCAATCTAAGCATTTATAAATAATTTCGTTCTTTAGTCATATATATTTCCTAAGAGTTAAAATTTAATATATTTGGTTTTTCAGAACTCAAAATCATATTATTTTCTAAAAACCGCCACTTTAACGCACGCAAGTCTAAGTTTATTTTTACCTCAATGTCTTCACACGAATAATCAACATAGCACAGAGCAATATCGACAGCGAATGAAGTTATCTTTTTTTATAATTTTCTATTTTAAAGAT